>JAPFFP010045839.1:0-11375 GCA_026153255.1 Solanum medicagineum | reverse complement strand
AGTAAACCTTTCGCATGTTGTGCTAATAGAATCACTTGGCAATTGCTCAAAGTTGTTGATTTGGTTCTTGAGCTTCAAATTCTTAGATATTGGGAAGTATCTTTCAAGGAATACCCTCTGAAGTTCAGCCCAACTTGTGATAGTGCCTGGAGGAAGCTCAGACAACCATATAGCTGCATTGCCAGTTAATGACAGTTGAAACACTCTTAACCCAATTACATCATGAGAAAGGTTTTGTGTCCCCATGACACTTTTGCACACAAATACCATATTCTGAAGATGATGGTGGGGATCCTCCGAAGGTAGCCTTGTGAATAGACCGCGGTTTTGGAGCATTTGGAGCAATCCACTCGATATCGTGAACATAGTATCTGCCTGTAAAGGAGGCAGTACTATAGCATCGGTAACATCCATAGCCATAGGGTTCAATCTATATTGATTCCATCCATAAGCATTTTCATTGAAGTCCCTGAGCTGTGGCCTGTTACCTCTTTGTGGTGGATTCTCTTCTCTATCTATATCCTCATTCAAATGCATATCCTCCTCAACCTCAATATCCTCATTCACTTGAGCCATCCTTCTTGGTAGTCGATGGATCTTCAAATTTAGTGGAGTTAGGGATTGCCTTGGCTCCTTGTGTTGGGCATACAACCTAGTACACCATGCAAAAGAAATCAAACAACAAAAACAAAATAAAAGTAAAGTACAAGAAACTCTAGAAATTAACACTATAACTAAATAATAGTGAAATCAAATCAAGACCTAGCCGTATTCCCCAGCAACGGCGCCATAACTTTTTTGATGATGGTCACGCTCCAATAACAAAGCGGTCGCTATCAGTAATTAACGTAACCTAGGTTAGGGTTGAATCTACAGGGAACTAAGGGTTTGATTACAAGACTTCACTACTAATCATTTCTAGTATTTGTGACTACAATCTCTAAATGGGGGGGGGGGGTTGTGATTCGAAAACAAACTAAACACAAGGAAACACTCAATTTTGGGAACAACTTGGGAATTCTGTTCCCATGGTTTGTCGACTTGATTAGCCTAGATACATAACTATAATGGTGAGTCATATGCAGGACGGTAACTTAGGTTCTTCCAGTCTTCTTATGAAGGTAAAGTTCAAATTTCAACATGCGCTTGGTTGGCCACTATGGTGTCCCAACTAATCATTACCAATAGTCCCAGTCAAACTCCCCATGGTCAGATTTGGTTGATTAGACGAGAACACATCTAAAAAATTCTATCATGTATTTCCCTTTTCATATTCGTCACTACCTTGGTCGGGATCGTGATAGTAGGCAGAGTTTAGTGTTGGCTACTAGCAAACAATAATAAAAATGAAGGGAAATAGATAATACATGCAAAACCCCAATCATAGAAATGCAAGAAAACTAGGTTATTTCAAGTCAATTACCCATGGTTCCCACAACCCCAAGTTGTGGGCGCTTAGCTACTCATGGCTAAAGCAAAACACACAAAAATGCATATAATAGACATAGTTGAGAGTTTTACCAATAATAATGAACGAGATAGGCACCACAAGTTGCAAACCTACAAGGTTGATTAATCAACAATGAGTACAAGATAAGATTTGCGATCCCCAAAATGGGTTTTCCAATAGAGAACAATAATCTACCCTAAAAACCTAAGAAAAGCTTCAAAATGTAATTCTAAGATGTCTACTGGTCGAACTCTTCTCAAAAACCTAATTTAAGCTATATATATTATTTACAAAATAACCCTAGAATTTACACAGAAAAGATAGTTGGAAGCTGATAAGTCTCGGAGTTACCACTCGTAGGATGACCTACGAGTCGTAGTCGGGGTCTCGTATCAGGTTCTTGGCATCTTGGACTGAACTGGTACGACCCATAGGTATGAGTCACTGCTTGGACTATGACTTGTATGTTTGGCTCGTATGTTTGGTCTTCAGTTTTTGGTCCAACATTTTGGCTCTCTGATTCTTGCTACGAGTCCACCTATACGAGTCGTAGTGTGTCTTACGACTCGTAGGCTGGGCTCATAGGGGTGACCTTCACTTGGTAGATTTATGATTTTCGGTCTTTGTTTCTTGCTACGATACAACCTACGATTCGGTGAGTGAGCTACGACTAGTAGGTGGACTCGTATAGCCTATGCTTCAGCAAAATCTGCAACTTTTCTTCAAAATCATGGCAACCTAACTTTCTGCAAGATTAACACAAAAACAATCAAAACCATAAAAAGTCGCTTAAGAACTCACAAAATCCCTTATTTCAGGCACCAAATGTACTATATTTTGACCGCACATCACACACCAGGCGCATTTCACTCTACGAGACTGTCAACACCTTTTGCATCTTTTTTCTTAAAAAAAATCATTAAAATTGACAAGTAATAATTTTTCACTCAATTCTTATCATCCACTGACCCGACCCTAATTCTTGTAAAAAAATCTAAAGAATTCTAATTTTTCACCCGAAAATCTAAAGTTCCAAATCAAAGTTCAAGATCAGTTCTTTCAAATAGAATGTAATTAATTCTTTCCTCTCTTTCCATTTTGATTACTTCATCTCCTTTGAATAAAGGTAACCAATTCCTTCCTTTCTTTTTAAAATCGAAGTTCAAGTTGTTCTTTTTTCGCAAATATTTTGAATTTTTATTGAGAAAATTTTTATAATTAATCAATGTACTCTAATTAGGGTAGGGCTGCAGTGACCCAGAATTCAAGTCCATAATGGCACATATTTCAAATCACCCACCCTGATGTGTAAGCCAAAAAGAAAACCCACAAGAGACTCCCAAGAGAGAAATCAAGATATGAAACACAATAAATTACAATCTTAAAACCTGGTGACATGAGTATAAATAACATAAAATAATATAATGACTAGAATATTACAAACCACAGAGTCTCTAAAATAAAGTAAAGAGTACAAAGTAATGATAGAATCTAGCAGTACACCATAATCACTAGGTCTCACCACCAACTTTGATATCGAATCTCCGCTAGAATCATCATCTATTGCAAGAGTGTCCCTATCTAAAATCTGCATCCAAAAGGGACACAAATGTAGGGGTGTAATGCCCAGAAGTTTGAAGATGAGATCTAGGGAAAATGTTGGCATTTGGTTACTTGATTGAAACCATGATACCAAAGTACGAATCGTGGTTCATTTCATGGGCAGTAGATACGCCTCGTGGAATGAGGTTTGACTTGGGGAAAAAATTTAAAGTCAAGTAAGAAAGTACGAAAGGGGTTTACCGATCATGGTATTATCTACGGATCATAATAAGAGGTCGTAAATAAGGTCCTGGAAGTTAAAAATTTATGAAGTGTTGGTGGGAACTACGAGGTGTTTTTACGATTCGTAGTCTGTTCTAGGGATCGTAAAGGTGTTTGTGATTTTGGGGCCTGAGTTAATGGGTTCTGGATCTTGGTTTACACATGAAATTATGAGTCATAGTTTTAATTATACAGAACGTAGAAGGTTCTCATAGAATGAAAATCAAAAGATGGAAAAATATACATGAGCTGGGCTCAAAGTATAGGTCGTACTCCATTTATGGCTCATATAGGGGCATTTGTAGTTTGCTCTTGCCAACTTAAGAAGGGATTTTTGGCGATTCCCACCCATTCTATTCCTAAACTACTTCATTTTAAACCTGTTTGGTCCCTAAAATGTTGAAACAACCCCAAAAAGTGTCCGAAAATGTGTCTCGAAAATGCCCATAATTGTAATTTTCATATATCTCAAAATCCGTGCGTGATATCAAGCATCTGACTTTATATTTGTGATCAGGGGGCAAAACTGAGTGGGAGATGAGTATAACCCTAATTTTAGAGGAACCCTATTAAATTTGATTTTCCAAAATTTATGCAAAACAGAATTGATCCGTACCCCTGGCACGTTGCGGGCAGGCCGCAAACCAGTACATTTTTTTGATTGTTTTCTTTATTTCAGTCCAAGGCCTTGGGATCTTGGTCCTAAGGCTTCCTATGCGTAAAAACGCATATACTTAGTCATTTTTCAACTCCATACAATTCAAGACATTCCCCAAAACCCTCTCTTAACACTTAGAGAAATATTTCATCCAAGACAAGGGTTCCAAACTCATTCCGGATCTCAAGAAATTCATTCAAGCTTCAAGTTCTCATTCAAATCTTTATCAAGGAAATCTCCAAGTTTGAGGTATGTGGATTTCAACCATTGGGTCCTTTCATCCGTGGTGCCCAACCTTTCTTTTCATATAAAATGCATGTTTTCAAGTTGATTTGCTTATGAGTATTACTTATTATGGATTATGACTATAAAATACATTAGGGTTTTATGACTATGCATGTTTTGAGTTATAAATCTAAGATCTATTATGAGATTTGATGAGGGATTTTGATATATCCTGTTAGAGGATGTTACTAAGTGTTGGTGGGTGGATTTACATTGGTTTTCTTACATGTTTTCACTCTTGAATCGTATGATTTTGTACTATCATTAAGCACCCAACAAGTGTTTGATAAAATGCCATTTTATGGATTCTTAAAGTTTTGATGATCTATTGGTTGATTTATGTGACAAGTGACTTTATGATGATTTTGGGATTTTTAAATATGTGTTTAATTCATGAAAATGTTGATGATGTTGTAAAGACGGATTTAGCCCTTATCTTAATGATTTTATCTCTTGTGAGCCTTTAATGTTGATGTTAATGCAAGGGTAATGTTTGATGATGATCTAATCTTATTTGGAAGTTAGGCTCACCATTAGAGGTCAAAGATGTTTTAGAGCTACTCGTGTCATGTTTCTATGTTTCTTACGAATTATTAAAGCTATGATTACTTCATATATTCCATGGATAGATTTAGCACTGATGGATTGAGGAGTGCTCTCTTTCCTTGAACTATATGCCACCATAGGATGAGGTTTTACCCTTGTTTTAATAGTGTATCCATTTAGTACACTTTCTCTTGAGGTTCTTCTCGAAATTGGGTCGTGTTCCCGTAAGGTGAAGTTCTTAATGAAATTCTTTTTGAAATTGGGTCACGTTCCCATAAGGAAAGCTACTTCATATGAAATTGGGTCATGTTCCCGTAAGTTTGAAGTATGGATTACCTTGGTAAGTAGATCACCTCTTTACCGGTGAGGGGTAATTATTGGGATTCCAAGTTGTAGCTCGCTTGGTCTTATTCTATGACAGTTGAGGTCTTTTCCCACACTTATTATTATGTTCTATATAAGATTAATAATTTACAAAACATGTTTTACTTTAAGGATTGATCATACATACCATATCGTTATTATGCTATCCATTTCTTATAATTATGCATTTTGATTATGTTTCCTATCTCTTGTTGTATTGCATCCTACATACTTAGTACATTCAAACATACTAACGCATAATCTGCCTACATGATGTTACCATATAGGAACCATACCTCCATTTTACTATCCTCTTCCACAATGCTAGTTTGATATCTTAAAGATAAGCTTGGTGAGTCCTCAAGTTCGAGGACACTATCTACTTTCTCTTGTTATTTCTAAAACTTCTTTATGTTGATATTTGACATTATGAGGGTGAGTTCGAAAAGTGTCTTGGCGCCCGCTCCATTGTAAGTGTCACGACCCAAGCCTAGGACTTAGACATGACACGACGAATGGAGAACCCGAAGGGACCCCAAACAACCCTCTTTGTATATCATTACACATCCTTGGTCGCGGAAGCAATAAAACAACAATAAGAGATGGTAAAAAAGGAATACGGGGCTACGGGACATCCTCAATACCATAGAAATAGAACAAGCCAATAGCATAACATTAGCATATCATAAGGTTCTAATAGCACCTCCAATATATAGATAGGAACAAAGCCAAGACAACTTTCCGGGCTCACCCTCATAGTCAAAAACATACAATTAGATAATAAGAGCCTTTACATAGAATAAGAACAAGAGATATCATCCTTGGAGTTAAGGACTCACCAAACTTGGTTTGAGAAGATAGTACTAGCCACGGGGAGGATGAGGATGAGGATGATGGTGAAGAGCTCCGGTCCCTACATAGTAACATCATGTAGGCATAGAGTATGCGTTAGTTCGTTTGAATGTATTAAGTATGCAGGATGAATGCAACAATAGATAGGCAACATAATCAAAATGCATAATCGTAAGCAAGAGATAGTATATTAGCAACATGGCATGCATGATCAATGCTTAAAGTAAAACATGCTTATATAGGAACATAGAACATGTGTAAGAAATGACCATCATCATAAACCAAGCAAACTTAGTACATGGAATCCAAGGTAGACCACCCCTTGGAAGTGATTGAGGAATCAACACCTCAATTGGTTGATGGACATGATCACCCCCAATCTAAAGTGATTGAGGTATCAACCCCTCAATTGGTTGATGGTTGTCACACCCTACCATCCATGGTGATTGAGGTGTCAACCCCTCAATTGGTTGATGGTATACCACCCCCATCCGTGGCGCGCCAGTGGCACGGAATGCTTTTTGGAAATTGTATTTTTGAATTTTCGAATTTTGATATGTTTGCTTTAAAATCGGGGTTAGACCCATTTACCACTCACTCTTTCCTCCCGATTAACAATATGAAGTCAAATTTTCGATATCACGCACAGATTTAAGATATATGGAAATTACAAATTTAGGCACTTTCGAGGCACATTTTTGGACACTTTTTGGGGTCGTTTTAGTATCTCCTCCTTGAGAACATTCGTACCCAAATGTCAAAGAAATGTACATGAGAAGGATAATCATGAAGAGATCATCCCCAATAAGAATGCAATAATGCACTTAAACATCATTTTCAAAAATCTCAACATAAGTGTCAAAATCACCATGAACTTGTCAACATAAACATGAATGCATGCAAATGACATAAGGGCTGATATAGAAGACCTGAAATCACATAAGGAACTTAGAGTTATTACCATAGGCTTGAGTAGAATGGAAGATATAGGGATATCGCTTTTGCATGTCCGCTTCGGCCCCATGTAGCATTTTTGACTTGTTAATTTCTCCAAAGGACCTTAACAGAAGCCACATCCTTGTTCCTCAACCTCTTCACTTGTCTATCTAAGATTTCTACTGGAACCTCTTCATAAGTCAAGTTGTCTTCAACAACACCTACAACATCCAATGGGACAATAGCATTCGGGTCACCCACATATTTCCTCAACACAGACACATGAAAGACCGGATGAACCAAGTCTATTTCACTAGGCAACTCCAACTCGTAGGCCACCTTACCAATCTTCCTCAACACCCTATAAGGACCCACAAATCTTGGACTCAATTTACCCTTCTTACCAAAATGAAACACACCTTTCATAGGTGTGACCTTATAATAGACCCAATCACACATTTTTAATTCAAGCTCCCTTCTCCTCACATCAACATAGGACTTTTGACGAATTTAGGCTATTTTCAACCTTCACTTAATCAACTTTACCTTCTCCATAGACTCCATAACCAGATCGGACCCAACAAAGCCATTTCCCCTACCTTAACCATCCAACTGGGGACCTATAACGTCTACCATAGAGAGCCTCAAAAGGATCCATACCAATGCCAGAATGATAGCTATTGTTGTAAGCTAACTAAATCAATGGAAGATGATCTCCCAACTACCCTTAAACTCCAATACACAAGCTCTAAGGATATTCTTAAGAGCTTGGATAGTTCTTTCGGCTTGGCCATTCATTTGAGGGTGAAAGTCCATACCTCCAAAAGTGTAAAGTGAATTGAGTACCATGATCCAATATGATAGACAAAGGCACCCCTATGCAATCTAACTAACTCATGAATATACAACTTAGCACAATCTTCAGCACCATAAGTAGTCTTAACCGGTAGGAAATGAGCCGACTTTGTCATTCTATCAACCAAATAGAATCAAAACCCTTTCTAGTCTTAGGCAACCCAACCACAAAATCCATGTTAATTTCCTCCCACTTCCAAGTAGGAATCTCTATATCTTGGGTCAGTCCACCTGAGCTTTGGTGTTCGGCTTTGACTTGTTGGCAACTCTGACAATAGGATACAAATTTGGCAATGTCTTTCTTCATACCTCCCCACCAAAACACATCCCTCAAATCTCTACACATCTTAGTAGAACTGGGATGAATAGAATAGGAAGAATTGTGAACCTCATCAAGAATCTTCTCTCTCAAGGTATCAAAACTAGGCACACACAACCTACCTTGGTACCTAAGGGCACCATCTCCCCCTTGGATGAAAATCTCCACCTTGCCATACCTTACCAAGGCCTTCAATTCTAATAAGGAGGGATCAAAATCTTGCTTTGCTTTTACCTCATCAACCAAGGAAGATTTTGAACCATCAACAACCACAATACCACCATTAGCAACCTCTTTCAACCTAAACCCCAATCTAGATAACCGATGAAGCTCTCTAGCCACCTCTTTTCCCCCATCATGAACATGAGCTAGGCTACCCGTAGACACCTTACTCAAAGCATCGACCACAACATTAGCCTTACTGAGGTGATAATATACACTAATATCATAATCCTTAAGAAGCTCTAACCACCTTCGTTGCCTCAAATTGAGATCTTTTTGAGTGAACACATATTGGAGACTCTTATGATCGGTAAACACATCAACATATAACCCATATAAATAATGACACCAAATTTTCAAAGCAAATCCCATGGCGGCCAATTCAAGATCATGAGTAGCATAATTCTTTTTATGCACCTTGACTTGTCTAGAAGTATAGGCTTTCACCTTATCATTTTGCATCAAAACACAACCCAAACAAATCTGGGAGGCATCACAATACACAACAAACCTTTCTAACCCTTCCAATAGTGACAAGATAGGAATGGAGACAAGCTTATCCTTCAAGGTTTGGAAACTCTTTTCACACTCATTGGTCCATACAAATTTAGCCTTCTTTTGGGTCAAATTAGTCATAGGAGAAACAATAGAATAGAACCCATTCACAAACCTCCGGTAATAACCCGCTAAGCCCAAGAAGCTTCTAATATCCGATTGGGTCAAAGATCTAGGGAAATTTCTAATCACCTCCATTTTTTTAGGATCTACCTTAATACTATCCCTTGACACCGCATGACCTAGAAAGACAAGCTCTTTCAACCAAATTTCACACTTCACATACTTAGTATACAACTTCTCTTACCTCAATTTTTATAGAACCACCCTCAAATGACCCACATGCTCCTCCTCACTATGAGAGTAGATCGAGATATCATCAATGAATACCACAACAAAACAATCAAGGTAGGGTTTAAAGACCTTAATCAAGACATCCATAACAATAAACACATAATGCCCATACCTAGTCCGGAAGGCCGTCTTAGGAATGTCACACTCCCTCACCTTAACTTGATGATACCCAGACCGAAGATCATTCTTAGAGAAGTGACTTGCCCCTTGAAGTTGGTGAAATAAATCATTAATCCTTGGTAGAGGATACTTATTCTTGATGGTAACTCTATTAAGTTGCCGGTAGTCAATGCACATTCTAAGAGTACCATCCTTCTTCTTCACAAACAACACCGGCGCACCCCAAGGTGATTGGCACAACCCAATAAAACCCTTCTCCAACAAGTCCTTTAATTGCTCTTTCAACTCCTTTAACTCCACCGGGGCCATACAGTAAGTAGGAATAGAAATAGGTTGAGTGTCGGTAAGGAGATTTAATGCCAAAATCCATTTCCCTTTCGGGTGGAACACCGGGAAGCTTACTAGGGAAGACATCTAGGAACTCATTAACCACCAGAACCGACTATATGGGAAGGACTTTAGACTCAACATGCCTAACCCTCACAAGATGATAGAGACGCCCCATAGAGATCAACTTTTGGGATTTAATGCAAGAGATAAACCTACCCTTGACTACCACATCACGACTCTCCCGCTCAAGGACAGGTTCATTTGAGAATTGAAAATTTGACCCTACAGGTTCTACAATCAATATAGGCATAATATGTATGCAACGTGAAACAACCCAAAAAGTGCCTGAAAATGTGCCTCGAAAGTGCCCGGAATCACCATTTCCATATATCTCAAAATCCGAGCGCGATATCGAAAATTCAACTTCATATTCTTGTTCAGGGGGCCATTTTGAGTGGAAGATGGGTCTAACCCTGATTTAAGAGCAAAAGATTAGTAATTTTGATTTTCCAAGTGACAATTTCCAAAGAGCTTTTCGCGCTCCTGGCACGACGCGCCACGGGCGCGCAGATGAAGAAAACCAATTTTTGCATCCTGTCCATGATGCAGACATATATATTTTCTATCTAGTTATTTGCGGTCCAAGACTTTTAAGTCTTGGGCCTAAGTGTCCCCAAATGTAAAAATACCCATACTTAGCTATTTTTCACCCTCATATCATTCTAAATATTTCCCAATACGCATTCAAACACGTAGCCAAATATTTTTTCCATCTCCAATCTTCATCATGTTCATCTCCAAAGTTAAGGTATGTGGGTTTCTTTCATGGATTCCTTTCACCCATGATACCCAAACTCTTTTTACTCAAAATTGCATGATTTAAAGTTGATTTATTCATGGGTCTTATCTATTATGAAAATCACTGCACACGATGTTGGGTTTATGAAATTATGACGGTTTTACTATGTTTGGAGCTATGAATCAAGGGTCTAATATGAGAATTGATGAAGGGTCTTGATATATATTCTTTGAGGCTGTTACCAAGTATCTATTGATGACTTTACGATGATTTTTATAGCATGATTCACTCTTGAATTGTATGGTTTTACACTAGCATTATACACCCTTTAAGTGTTTGATAAAATGTCCGGTTATGGATTCTTGAGGAATTGAAGGTCCAATGTATGTCTTATTAGTTGTATTACTATATGATGATGAGCTGATGATTAAATGATGATGAAAAGGAATGTATGTGTATGATGATGAAAGGAGTGTATACACACACACACACACACACACACACACACACACACACACACACATATATATATATATATATATGATATTATCTCTATATAGTGTTGGGGATGACCAAGCCTTCTTTCGGGGTTGTAGGCCCGGATAACCTATCAAGGAGTTGGTACCTTGGTCGTGTAGCTTAGGTGGTGGTAGGCCCAGGTAACCTTGTTGGGGGTTGGTACCTGACATCTGATGTTCACGCTCCAATAAGAAAACGGTCATTGTCAACAATTAACCCAACCGAAGGTTAGGGTCGAATCCACAGGGAATACAGGGCTTGACTACAAGACTTCACTACTTATCATTTCAAGCATCAATAACTAAATTCTCTAAATGGGATGGGGGGGGGGGGATTGTGATTCACAAATAAAAGTAAAATTAGGACTATATTACTATGCGGGAAAATA
>JAPFFP010045838.1:0-11377 GCA_026153255.1 Solanum medicagineum | reverse complement strand
TACATAAGGATGGAGTTTGGGGTTGAACGTTGGTCTAGGTGTCTAATCGACACCAGTCATGGCCCCGGGGTTGGGTCCTGACATGATGAAAGAGATTTAGAGATGTTAAATTTAAGAGGTCGAAAGTTACATGCAACACATGTGGTAAGGAGGGTCAAAATAAGAAAACATGTTCAAATATTTCTTCTGAATTTTTTTTTTGAGTTTTATGGTATTTTTATTGTTTAATTATGAGTTTTAGATATTTGTTTATTGGAGTTTGTTTTTGCACTTTATATGGAATAAAGTTTTATTTCTATTTAAATATATGTACCTTTATTTTGGGTTAAAGTAACAGAATAAATTTTATATACAAACGGCATGCCACCAAACAATCAAAAAAAAAAAAAAAAAAAAGAGAAACCAAAAATTCAAACAATTATGCCAACTTAATATAAATTTCATTCAATAAACAACAAGTCATAATTGTATTATTACAACACTGTCTTACTTATCGAAATAGAAGTTTTAAGAGTATATACACCACAAATACATATTTTTTGCATGGGACAAGTCTGTTTTAAATTTATACCAATAAAGAAAAAAACAGTAACTTAACACCTCCATGCTACGTGTTTTTATTTGGTATAAATTCAGTTTATCATTATATTGAAAAGTTAAACCAACATTAATCCCAATATACACCGAAAATATGTGTATTTACATGTGACAAATCTGTTTTAATTTTGTACCAGTACTTAAAAAAACACATAACTTAGCAACTGGGCTACATGATTTTTATTGGTATAGATCAATTTATCGTTAAATTCAAAAATAAAACAAACATTAATACCAATATATTTTTATGCACATTTAAAGTCCTGTTGTACTTTATCATTTTATTTATATTTGGTATATAAGCAGTGTCTAATTTTAAATTTTGATGGTTAAAATTTGTATTTATATAAATATTATAAAATGTGTGTATATTGTGCGTTATTTTCTCTTATTAATTTAAGTATATAATGATGGTTAACGTTTTGGTAGCCACCCCACACAAATACAAAATAAATTTCTAAATGTCTTTTTAATGTCATAACTACATAAATCTGTCTTCAAGATATATTTTGTGAATAAACTTAAAATATAAACGACAAATAAACGCAATATCAATTTATACCAAAATGCATATTTTACCAACTGTTGCTATTGATAAACTCAAAAATTAGCAATCCTACACAACTAATAAGTTGTAAACCCCAAAAGAAAAAAATAATACTAAAAATGTAGTATCAAACATTTTTAAACTGCTCCCAAAAAGAGTATCTGAAACTATAAAATATGTCAACTATTTTAAACTTTAACTTGCTGGTCTTGGTCTTGAAATCTTGGAAATACCCGGAGCATGATCTCTTGCAATTCGAGGACCGCCAAATTTGCTGGCAATTGTACCAGTGACTTTAGACTCGCTTATGGAGCCTTCACCGTTTTTGGATTTTCTATACTGCCACAAGAGGAGCTATACTTTTGACGGTGATATTCCGCATTAATTTCAACGTCTGACATGTCAAAAACGCCAATGTTAATAAACTCCGTAAATAGGCACGTAAATAACCCATAGTCACTGAGCAATATATATATATACACACATACACATATACCCCATGTGTTAAAAAAGCACAAATCGTAAAGTTAAAAAGGTACATACTTGGATTGTGGAACCTGTTGAGATACATCAGTAAGCAGCACGTAATCCAACAGATCAGATTGAGATCGATCAATATGACTTGGAAGATTGCTGGAATATATGTTCGGCCTTTTGCCATAAAAACTTGTGCTGTTTAGGAAGAGCGGAATTAGACTGAGAGTTTTTAACAGATTCCTTTGATTCTTTTCATGTGTAGTGCTCCTCCCATCAATGAATCATACACATAAAGGCACCTATTCTTAATGCGAAACATGACAAGAATCCAATGAAACTGTTAGTAATGTTAACAGGAATTAGAACATTGTCAACCTTCTCCTATGAGATGTTAGCAAGTAAACGAAACCCCCTAATGCATTGCCCAATATCATGATCAGGTGATATGGACCTTATGTCAAAGTTGGATGCTCTCCATTGTTTCTTGATGTTTGTGATCCAAGGCATGAAAAAAAAATTTGTTGTGGTGTAAGATTCTTGAATGTTCGAAGAGTACTTGAACTTCTTTCGTAGATAGTACATATATATTGTTGGATTACACGAAAAATGTAATTAATTAGATATAAAATATGTATTTATATATATAGTTTGTATACTTTTCTAATAAAATGATATGCATCTTTCCATGCCAAAACATTACCCCAGTGTTGAAGTTGAATATATAAAGTATTATTATAATTTATTGAGATAGGTTTAAAATTTGTAGTGACATTAAAAATTATGAGTATTTAATTTTTAATGTTAAATTAGGTATATTATTGGGATGCATTTTTACATTAAGTAGGCATAAAGCTTCACTGTACATGAACATATAATTTATGAGTATTTATTTTTTATTTTGTTAAATTAAATATATTATGAGAATTAAGTTTATACATTTATTGTATTAATTGTAATAAGCCTTTTCATGCCAATTTTATGGCAGTTTTAAGAACACAGAGATAACTAACTACCTTTATGTGTATAATGTCTCTAAGTTATGCATTAATGATATTTTTTAATTAAGTATATATTGAGTATAATTATTTGTGTGACTAATCATATTATTTGTGTGAATTATCTTATTACCAGTACTTATATAGGAAATTCTATATACAAATTTCATGCTACTAAAAATCCAAATAAAAAAAAAAAAGATGAAACAATTATGCCGACTTAATGTAAAGTACATTCAACAGTCAAAACTTGTGTTAAAATTAAACAAAAAAAATAATAACAAAAATCAAGTCCTACTTGTATTATTATAACACTGTTTTAATTATCCAAATTTCAGTTTTAAAAGCATTTATATATATAAATTAGCATGTGAAAAAATCTGTTAAGATATTGTACCAACACTAAAAAAAATACAGAAAATTCAGCATATGGCTTCTGTTTTAAATAGGTACAAAATCAGTATATCCTTGTATTCAAAACGAAACAAACATTAATTTCAGTATAATCACATGCATATTTAAATATTTCTAAAAAAAATAAAATACTACCACATGCTTTCATGCCACATTTATGTTAGACTAATATGACACTAAGATTGCTAACTACCTCATGTATATAATATGAATAACAATATTACAACATGTATAAGAAATACCTCATCTTCCCATGGCCTGCTGGAATGAACCATTATATTGAACCAATCCATTTTGTCCACTATTACAACTCTAAGATTCATTGATTATTCCATCTTATCCCTTGCAACTGTATAAGCTGACTTTCTACATAAAAATAATCCAAAAAAAGATAAATGAGATGCTGATAAGAAGTTAAATAATATTTGTTGCAACTAAAATGAAATGGAACTTGTACCTCATACCTGCCACATCTAGATGTAGCATTTTTGTAAATCCATTCTAAAAATTCATTTACCAAATCAGCATTGACATCGAAGCCTTCATAGTTGGCAAATGGGTGCTTGATGGAAAGGTATATGCGACAATGACTTGCACTACTTTCGGAATCTGACAGCTGAATATATGGTGATGATTCCCATTTGCCTGAATTCTTGTTTCATGCTTGTACTTCCAGAGTAATCATCTCAGTTAAGACAAAGTCCAATGTTGTAATCTGAGAGTTGGTGAAGTTAGGGTAATCATCTAGAGTTGGTGGATTGTTGGCCGAATCTTCAGAAATGGTGGCTTTATCAGCGCAAACAATGGTCCTGTCATGCTCCGAGCTTGCACCCTGGACGTGGCCGACACTCGAAAATCATTTTTGGTCCCAAGCGAACCACTTCGCCTGGATAACTTACCCAAGAAAGACACTAACATCATAATGAATTAGAATGGGCTCAAAATTCATGAACTTAAAGATACAATAATAATATATACAACTTAACTCTAAATCTTTCAAACAACTTCAAAGAAATAACTTGAACAATATCTTTCCGGTCTATGAAGCCTCTGAAGTACTGACTCTCAACAAATACTGCAGTAGGGTCATGGATACCTCAACTAAAAAAAATACAAGAAAATAAAGACTCCCGAGCTCATCTGGATGTAAAGAGACCTCGCTGATTGCTAATGAGGACTGTCTTATTAAACATCTGCTAACATGGATACCTGAATCTGCATCATAAAATGATGCAGCTCCAAAGGCATCAGTACGTAAAATGTACGGTATGTAAGATGGCCAAAAAGTACTACCTCCATCCCATATTATAAGGGCATCTTTCTATAAATATTGTCTCATATTATAAGGACACTTACTAAATTAGGATGGAATTTTTTTTTCCATTTTATCCCCACCATTAATTGATATATTGATGATTTTTCTAACTTAATTTAATATACATTGATATAAATGAAGGGTAAAATGATAAAATCTATTAATGTATTAATGATTTCTTAATAACCATATAAAATGGAAAGTGCCCTTATAATATGGGACGGAGGTAGTACTACAGATAGGATACTCACCTTAAAACTGAACTTTGAAATAGCTTTATTGACAAAAGTATGTCAAGCAAGTGAAATCATATGTTTTTAAACTGGTCAAAAGTACAACTCAATATAAAGGAACTACTTACGTTAATGCATTAATGAGCACAAATAAATATTTAAAAATATGATACTCAAACACTTAGCTCTGCAATTTACTCAACTCAATTTGTTATGTAACATAATAGAGAGAAAAACTTGAATAAAGATATAATAAATCTCAGCGTGTAAAATAATAAACTTTACTTCTTATGAAGTTTCTCTAACCGACAACCATCACTATGAGCTTCATGATGATACAACGTCTTGCCCACGCTGCCAGAGCCGTCCCATACTTTGCCAGAGTAAGGGACAAAAACTAGGAGAGTGGATCCATTCCAAAACTGAGTCATCTTAGTGGCAACGAGAAGTTGTACTTTTGGTACAATCCTATCCTCCGCTGCTACGTAGTTTATGAGTTCAATTTATTATTACTCTTACTCATATAGGTGCTCAATACTACTCCCAAAATAGCTTTTATAATGCTCATACTTAAAAGGGTATTATTGCTCAAAGTATTACTTTCTTCTCTTTGGGACTTAACCCAACTTTAACTTTTCTTAAACTTTTCTCACTTAACTTTTTTCTTCTGAAAGTTGTATCAATGCAAGGTATTTCAACATGATCTTTATTATTCAGTTATCTTACAAATACATAAGCTTCAAGTACTTCATAAGCTCAACTCAAAACAATGAATATTCTAGCTTTTCATGAAATATATACAGGGTTCTCATAAATGCAACCATAACTGTAAATTTGATCTCAATAGCGTAACTTAGTACCAAAATTAGTAAAGGTCATGAATTTTACCAAGAAAAATGCTTGAGCATGTATTTTGATGAAATTCACCAGTAATGAGGAAATCTCACTCTCAAGTTACCAATATGATCTTGGGTAGAAATTGATAGTTATAGATAATAAAATAATGGTAGGATAACTTTTGGAGGTCTTACATACCTGAAAATCAAAGAACAAACGCAACTCAACGGATCACAGTTGAATATTTGGAAACCCTAGCTTTTCTCCTCTTTTCTTTAGCCCTAGTCTTTTGTTTTTTAAAAACTTAAAAAGGGCTTAGAATGGGGTTTAAAACCCTTATTACGCTTAAAACGACCTATTTTGGCCATATATTAAGTCCAGGATGGGTTTGGAAAGGTTTGGTATGCCCTTCACAAAATTCGTAAAAAGTCCATCTCGGGACATAGGGTCCGCGAAGCAGACTGGGTTTATTTCGATATTTTTCATCAAAAATTCTCCAAATGAGGTTTCTAATCCCATAGAAAATTTTTGGAATAAAAATAAGTGTTGGTCCGTGGTAGGTGCGTGTCGCACATCCTCACTGGTTTGCGTTTTCGAATTGAAAAATTATTTTTTTTATTCGGCTGCTCTAAAAATCAACCGAGACTACTTCTCCATTCAATTTTTCATGCTGATCGAAAATCCGGTCTCAAATTGTCATCGGAGCATGGGAAGACACGTTATGCGCTCATTTCTCTTCTAGGAGTATTTTGGTAATTCTGTCGGGTGTTACAGGTCCATTCCCCATGTGGATTATCATGCACAACTGCAAATACACAAAAATAGATAAGTTGAGAAGAAACATACATGCTAAAAAAATCAAAATTAAACAAACATTATTTATGTTACCTTTAGAACCAGCAACATTATGCTTATTTCCATGTTCTGCAACCTGCTTTGCATCATTCCAAATTAATTTTTTTTTAAAAAAACAAGCAAACAAGATTTAGTCCACATAATGTATCCCTTATTATGTTCCTCGTTTACCAGCAACTGTTGTGTAACACCTCGTGAAATGACAAAAATACTCCTAGAATTGACATTACGCGTAACGTGTCTTCCCTTGCTCCGTTTGCAAATCCTAGACACTGATTTGCGATCAGTGCGAGAAATCGAGTCAAAAAATGGTCTTGACTCGGCTTTAACTTGAAAAAACGTGAACTATTTTTGTTCAAGTGAGCTTAAAACAGTGGGGTTTCTCTGCCGCTTTTGCGATGCGGAGTGGACATAGAGCCACACTTAGGAATTTTCTAAAAATTTACGAAAAGTCAAAAGTTCGAAAAAAAAGTGCTAAAAAGCACTAGTGCGCGTCGCGCACTAGTGGAGGCAGATTTTGTTTTTCTGGAAGGGGCAATTCCGACCTTTTCCACATCCCATATCCTAAACTAAGTCAGTTTTAATATGATTAAAGTTCAAAAACGTATTCCTTCCTCACATTCATACGTTAAAAATAAGAAACTCTTCCCAGAACTTCAACCATAGAATTCATGGACATTAGGGCATCCAAGATTATTCTTTCAATCTTCCAAGAAGTCATTCCAAGGTATGTAAGGCCACCCTAAAAGTATTATTTTCAGAATGTTTTAGAAACTTTAATCTAGTTTTCATTCTAGAAGTTCAAGCTTGGTTGAGATCATATTCATGAAAAAGTATGTGGAATTTTTAGTAAAGTTTCTTTACGTATGCAAAGATTCTTGATGAATATTACAATTCTTGATCCCTATATGATCCAACTAGAGAGTTGTTATCAAGTTTGTATTCATTTATGATCAAGGTTTATATTTATTGAGTTTTCTTGAAAATCTTGATATTAATTCAAGAAAAGAAAAGACTAGTTTGAACATCTTTTAAGCTAAGTTCAAGAATGTGTTTTAAATGTTTACCCTTGCAAATTAGCCAACCTAGCATATTTTGGGTCATTGAGTTGATTCTAATTATCAGTAAGTTAAAGATTTCAGTGAGAAAGCCAAGAAAAGTTAAAGCTGGGTTAAGTCCTTGAAAGATAAGATTTCAAGAATTCATTCTTTAAAAGTTATGAGCTATATTAAACATTTTGGGAGTAGTATTGAGCATCAATATGGGTGAGAGTAGAATAAATTAGTTGAACTCATAACCTATGTAGCTTTGCATAGGATAGGATTGTACTACGATACCTTCGTCTTTAGCCACTGAGATGGCCCAGATTTGGGATGGATCCACTCTCCTAGTTATTCGTCCCCTACCCCAGCAAATTACGGTACGGTTCTGGCAGCGTGGGCAAGACACTATATCACCACGAAGCTCATAGTGGTGGTTGTCGGTTAGAGAAACTCCCAAGCTCAGAAAATAAGTTTTACTTATCAGTTCTCTACATATTATTTTCAGTATACAAGCCTTTATGATTATTGCTATTTAACTGTAAATTATGTTTATGTCTTTTGAGAAGCATTACGATATACTGTTTAAATATTTTTGGCCATTTTACATATCGTATATTCCACGTACTAACATCCTTAGGACCTGCATCATTTTATGATGTAGACCCAGGTGACAGAGTTCCTCAGCAGCCGATTCGTTGAGAACTTGATAGCTTCTAGACACGGGTCAGGCCTCTTCTCAGTCCGAGGCTCTATGAGTTATGTTAGTTCGTTTTAGTTTTCATTTTTAGTTCTGGCTACTTGGAGCCTGTCTTAGTAGTCCTTTCAGACAGTTTTAGTAGAGGTTCCATAGACCATGTGTTAGTATTCTAGTTTTAGCTTTTTCATTTGTTGCTTTTGGATAGTTATATTCAGTCATGCAGATTATTATGGTTTTGTTGTTGCTTTTATGGCTTTTTCCACTATTACTAAGTCTTCCACTGAGTAAGTAGCCAGGCCAAGTGGTTCGTTTGGGACCAGAAATGGTTTCTGAGTGCCGGCCACGCCCAGGGTATAGGCTCGAGGTGTGACAAACTTGGTATTAGAGCATAGAGTTCAAGATTCCTAGGGAGTCTATGGAACCGTGTCTAGTAGAGTCCGTATTATGGGTGTGAAGTGCACCACATCTATAATAGGGAGGCTATGGGACATCAGGAAGTGTCACTATTACTTGTCATTCCTTATCTTCTGCTTCTGAGTATATCTCTTTGAAGTCTATTCTAACTCGTGCGTTCACGTTGTTTTTTTAGATAATGCATCCTTGGCAGAGCTAACGGACTAGTCAGGGGTAGAGGACGCCTAGCTAGAAGGAATTTAAACTAGCCTGGCTGAATTCCGAAGGAACCTAGAGGCCCAGTTGTGCCTGTGAAGCAGCCACAGCAAGCTGACATTACTAATGTTGAGCTTCGCCAGGACATTCAGACTTTGGCTCAGGCAAGAAGGTCACCAGGGAGATGGAAGGAATGATGGGGCAGATACTGCCAGAGTTAGAGAGTTTCTGAGAATGAACCCACCAAAGTTCACGGGGTATGATGTGAAGGAAGATCCTGAGAATTTTATTGAAGAGCTTTAGAAGGTGTTTCAGGTGATGCATATAGCTGATACTGAGTGGGTTGAGTTAGCTGCCTATCAGCTTAAGGGGGTAGCTAAACTCTGGTTTGACCAGTGGAAAGGGAGAAAGGCAGATGGGGCAGCAGAAGTTACTTGGGCAGTGTTTGAGGAGGCTTATTGGGACAATACTTTCCCAGAGAGATGAGGCAGGCTAAGGTGAGAGAATTTCTGAACTTCAAGCAGGAGAATATGAGTGTATGGGAGTATAGCCTCAAGTTTACTCAGCTATCTAGTTACGCTCCAGCTATGGTGGCAGATATGCGTACTAGGATATATCTCTTCGTGTCTGGGCTCTCTCGAATGACTAAGAGAGAGGGAAGGAATGCGATGTTGATTGGAGATATGGACATAGCCCGTTTGATGACGTATGTGCTGCAGGTAGAAGAGGAGAAGATGCAGGATGGGGAGGAGTTCAGAAGTAAGAGGGCCAAGACATCAGGCCAAGAGTCAAGTATGAGAAGGACTAGAGGTGGAGGTCACTCATCTTTTTAGCATAAGACAGTCGGACCAGCACCTTCATCCACCAGTGCACTTGCACCGAGGGTCAGAAATGAGAAGGGATCACAACACCGCAGGTTTCCAGGTAGCCAGTCACAGAGTAGCATAGCTCAAGGACCAAACCGTTATCCTACTTGTGGTAAGTGTGGTAGGTCTCATCCCGGAGAGTGCCTTGTGGGCACGAATGGTTGTTTCAAATATGGTCAAGTGGGGCATTTCTTGAAGGATTATCCTATAGGGAAGCAGAATATAAGAGACACCGGATCACAGACAGTCTCTTCAGCACCGCAGGGTAAGCCAACTCACAGGGGTACTGCGGCAGGGACAAGCGGGGTCACAAACCGCTTGTATGCTATGGGCACCAGACAGGAGCAGGAGAACTCACCTGATGTGGTTACGGGTATGATCAAAATCTTTATTCATGAAGTCTATGCATTACTAGACCTAGGAGCCATATTTTCTTTTGTAACCCCATATGTAGCTGTGAAGTTTGGGGTCAACCCAGAGTGTCTTCTTGAGCCTTTCAGCGTTTCTACTCCTATTGGAGAGTCTATTTTAGCCCAAAGAATCTATAGGGGCTGTCCAGTCTCTGTTTATCATAAGACTATTGTAGCTGATTTGGTGGAGTTAGATATGGTAGAGTTTGATGCCATCCTAGGCATGGATGGCTTCATGCTGGGTATGTCTCCGTAGGTTGCAGAACTAGAGTGGTCAAATTTTCGTTTCCTAATGAACCAATCTTAGAGTGGAGGGGTAGCTCAGTGTTTCCTAAGGGTCAGTTTGTCTCATATCTCAAAACTAGAAAGTTAATCTCTAAGGGGTGTGTATATCACCTAGTCAGAGTTCAGGATTCTTGTGCCGAGGCACCATCTCTTCAGTCTGTTCTAGTTGTGAATGAGTTTTCAGAAGTCTTTCCTGAGGATCTTCTTAGAGTCCCTCCTAATAGGGATATAGACTTTGGGATAGACACTCTTCCAAATACTCAACCCATATCTATCCCTCCATACCACATGGCTCCTTCAGAGCTAAAAGAGTTAAAATTGCAGCTGAAAGATCTCTTAGATAAGGGTTTCATTAGAGCAAGTGTCTCACCTTGGGGTGCTCTAGTTATATTCGTGCGTAAAAGGACGGTTCTCTTCGGATGTGCATAGATTACCGTCAGTTGAACAAGATCACCATTAAGAACAAGTATCCTCTTCCAAGAATTGATGACTTATTCAATCAACTTAAGGGTGCTACCTGTTTTTCCAAGATAGATCTTAGATCTGGGTATCATCAACTTAAAGTTAGAGAGAAAGACATTTCTAAGACAACTTTCAGAACCCGATATTGTCATTATAAGCTTTTGGTCATGTCTTTTAGGCTGACAAATGCATCAACAACTTTCATGGATCTTATGAACAGGATATTAAGGCTGTACCTAGATATGTTTGTTATCGTGTTCAGAGATGATATTCTGATTTACTCCCATAGTAAGGAGAAGCATGCAGACCATCTTAGAGTTATCCTTCATACCCTTAAGGATCAATAACTATATGCTAATTTTCTAAGTGTGAGTTCTGGTTAGATTCTGTGGCATTTTTGGGGCATATTGTGTCTGGTGAGGGTACCCAAGTTGATTCGCAAAAGATTGAGGCAGTAAAGAATTGGCCAAGGCTTCACAACTCCCACAGAGATAAGGAGTTTCTTGGGCTTGGCGGGGTACTACAAATGGTTTGTAGAGGGGTTTTCTTTTATTTCAGATCCCTTGACTAAGCTGACTTGGAAGAAAACTAAGTTTGAATGGTCAGAAGCTTGTGAGAAGAGTTTCCAAGAGTTGAAGACTAGGCTGACTACAACTTTAGTCTTATCCCTACCAGATGGAGTTGATGATTTTGTGGTTTATTGTGATACTTCTAGAGTTGGCTTGGGTTGTGTAT
>JAPFFP010045837.1:0-11378 GCA_026153255.1 Solanum medicagineum | reverse complement strand
AAGTTGGGCTTTCGGGTTAGTGGTTGTCTGAGTGCCTAATCGGCACTAGTCACGGCCCCTGGGTTGGGTCGTGACAAGATCTTGGTTTCATAGCTTAAAATATGCTAAAACAGTCACAATTTCATAAACTCCAACACAGTGTGCAGTGAAATTCATAATAGATAAGATCTATGAATAAATCAATTTTAAATCATGCAATTTTGAGTAAAAGAGAGCTTGGGTATCATGGATGAAAGGAACCCATGAAACAAACCCACATACCTTAGCTTGGGAGAATAGCTTGATGAAGATTGGACATGGAAACTTGAAGCTTGATTGAGAGCCTTAGAATCCGGATGAGTTTGAGACTTGAACTTAGGAGGTGAAATATTTTCTAAGTTTTTGGGAGTGTATTTGGGAATGTCTTGAATGATATGAGGGTGAAATAAGGCTAAGTATACATATTTTCATGCATGGGAATACTTAGACCCAAGACCCAAAAGCCTTGGACCGAGATAAACATTACTGACAAAAAAATACATAGGTTTGCATTTGGTCCACGATGCAGACTTGTCGCGGAGGCAAAATTAACACATGTCCGCGACAGTTGCGCATCGCAGCACTATCGCGGATCAATTCTAGATAAGAAAAATTATAAAAATTAACATTGCTAATCGTTTGCTCGTAAATCAAGGTTAGACTCATTTCCTACTCAACTTGACCCCCTGAATAAGAACATGAAGTCGAATTTTCGATATCAAACACAAATTTTGAGATATATGAAAATTACGATTCTGGACACTTTTGAGGCTCATTTTTGCACACTTTTTGGGGTTGTTTCAGTATCTTCCCTAGAAGCCCTTTATATTCACTTGATTGTGAACTTGAGTTTCTTGCATTAGTAATAGCCTTCCTTAGACATTACTTTCTGATTCATAGTTAGTATATGCTATTTTTGACTTGCTACAAAAGATTTGAACATCACTACACTTCTTTACTTGAAGTATAACTTAAATATCTCCTTTGGGTTTGACCCTGACTCAATGTTGGATACCAATTCTTTTGACGACCGCCCACACTTAAATTCGTAAGAAGTGTGTTGACGCGAAAGATCAAAATAGTGTTGTTGTCAGAGAGATGGAGTTAGAATTTTGTAAAGAAGTTTGTTTTGGTGAACTAATTTTTGGTAGTTGAATACTCGTATTCCTTGCTTTGGTTGGTGTTACCTATCTTTGTTAGGTGATATGATGAATTCTATTAATAGAAAGTCGACTTCAACGTGGGACAATGGAATGAGGTTGTTTATGGTGGTTCTAGTGAGCATGGAATGAGACCTAATCCATTTGGGAGCATGAGCTCTATTCAATTACCCCCAAATTTTAATAATGGGGTGTTTTACATGAAGGGTACTATGTTTCAATTATCGTACATAAAAGGGCTTTATAGTGGTCACCAAGATGAGGATATGGACGATCATATTATAAACTTTTTGGATGTGTGCAACTCATTCACATTCAATGTTATTTCTCAAGAATCAATTCAGTTTTGCTTATTCCCTTTTTCTCTCAGTGGGGATTCTTCTAAATAGATGATGGAGTTGCCTCTCAGATCTATCACTTCTTGGGGTGCTTGTTGTGAAGTTTATACAGAAAGATTCTTCCTGCCTTCTAGAATGCTCAAATTGTGGGATGATATTCAAAATTTCAAAAGAATAGATGGTGAGCCTATCCATGAAACTTGGTTGCAGTTTTGGAAGCTCTTACTGCAATATCCTACTTAGGGAGTTCTAGACCTATTGCTCTTATAATACTTATATAGGAGCCTTTATGTTGAAAACAAGATGGTGGATGAAAATTTGGTGAGAGGGGACTTGATGAAGAAATCATTCACATTAGCCGATGAATTGTTAGACGAAATGACAAAAATACAAAATGCATGGTATACTCAAGAGGATACGGAGACCCTATTTATTTTGGGGACAACCAAGGAACAATTGGAGAAGCGTAGACGTAATAGCCGCCAGTTGTATTTTCTATTTAATTTTTAGGGTGTTTTTGTAAATGGTATAAATAGTTAATGTTAGGGTTTTAGCAGGAGACTTATGAACAATTTTTCAGACTCCATTACCTCGAATATGCTCTCTAGAATATTTTTAGAGTTTAGTGTAGATTTCATTTTTTAATTTAAAGACCCATTTTAGGAGATTGAAAAATCACAATGTACTCATTTTCTATTAATCCAAGCTTGTGGTTTTCAACTTGAAGGTGTGTCTTTATTCTTCATTGTTTTGGGTAATCTCTCAACTATGTCTCTCATATTCATTGTTGCTGATTTTGCCTTAGCCATGAGTAGCTAAGCACCCACAACTTGGGGTTGTAGCAACCATGAGTAGTTGACTTGAAATAACCTAGAATTTGTGCATTACTTTGATGGGGGTTTTGCATGTATTGTTTATTTTCCTTCACTTGGAATGTTGTTTGGTGTTGGCGTGGTGGCCAACACCAAATCCTACCTATTATCACGATCCCCACCAAGGTAGTGATGAATAGGAAAAGGGAAGTAAATGACATGATTCGATTGATGTGTTCTCTTCTAATCAACCAAACCTGACTAAGGGAAGGTTGACTGGGACAATGGGTAGAACTTAGTGGAAACTCCATGGTTGTTGACTAAGCGCCATGGTGAAATTTGACCTTCACCTTCACAAGAGAGCTGGAAGAACCTAAGTTACTATCCTGCATGTGAATTCCTAATTAGAGTCATGTTGTCTAGTTTTTTATTGAGCCAACGATTCATGAGGAACACAATTCCCAAGTTGTCCCTCAATTTGATTGTCTTTTTGTGTAAATAGCATAGTGTTTATTTTTGTTCTTCATTTTGAATCACAAAACCCCCCATTTTAGATAATATAGTGATCAATGCTTGAAATAATTATTAGTGGATCAACATAATCAAGCCCTGTATTTCCTGTGGATTCGACCCTAACCTTTGGTTAGGTTCATACTTGACTGCGACCGCTTTACTGTGAACATCAGTGGTGGCTTGTGTGATGTAGCCTTGGCCTTGAAAACCATATTTTTGGCTAAGGCTTGTAACACATGAACCCTATACGGTCTATATGACCTTTCACGGTCTATATGCGCTTCTTTATGAGCGTCGGTATGAAAATTTTCTAATATGGAATCACCGTCTCAAAACTTCGTCAGTGAGAATTTTCTTAAGTATGACTTCACGGGAGGGGATACAATCCATGTGCCTTTGTATGGACCCTGTTACGGGACCCTTAAATCAATTTATACTCCGTCATTACTATTCGTTCCTATTCTAACACTTAGCTTCTCATCCACTCGCTCAAACACTTTTTGAATCCTCTTTCGATCTCTAATCGAAGGATTCCCACGGAACCATCAAGCTCAAGCTAAATCCACTTTCAAGCCCTTAATACAAGCTTATTTAATTGGTTTAGGGTCATCATGGTCTCTTACATCAAGCTAAATTCAAAGGAATTCCATTGGCTAAGCTTTTCAAAAGAACCGATAGAAGGGTTGACTTTAAATAGTCATATCTCTTAGCACAAAAAAACTGGGTGGCCTACAACATACCAAATTGATGCTCTTTGAATTAGCTTTCCAATGCATCCACCTAATTCTGAGTTCGGATCAAAATGTTATGCCCGTTTTGTAAAGCCTACCCGAGTTGTGTCCTTTCTATTTTGGGTAAGTGAGGCTTCATTGAAGTTCTCACAATTGGTGTGACCTTGTATGGACCATGAGACCTTCTAATGGAACCCCTGACAACAATTCTTATTCCGTTTCAGTAATGTTTTGTCTTTTGTAATTATGGCTACTCCTAAGGGACTTTTGTGACTTTCTATGCTATCCTAAGATATTCAAATGACCTATACTCTTTCTCCCTCATTCAAGTTCATTCTCACACTAAGAATTATATTTAAACCCTCTCTCTTAAGAACTCCTCTAAAGAGACCCTTGGAGGATTGTCTTGATGAATAAGGAAAGGCTCTATTCTTCATCAAATTTCTTCCTATTTCTTCTTGGTTAGCTAAGATATGTGGGATTGATTCATGGTCCCTTTCAATCATGAAGACCCTAAATACTTTTTACCCTTTGATTTATGAATTGCAAGCTTACTTTGAATATGAGTCTTTTAAATAATTGTTTATTTGATTCAATTGAGATATGGACTATGATTAATTGATGTTTTTATAGTGACTTAAGCCTTAATGTGATGAATTGCATGGATATTATGAGGATTTGAATGTTCATTGTCCCCTTTAAATATTGATTTATGCATGGGTAATCTAAAGTATGATCTAAATGTGAATTTACTTGGATTTCTAATTATATGATCGATTCAGGTATGAATCTCTGGTGCCCATGCTATTCTTATATCATTCATGGCATTTGCATACATGAGCGTTGGATTTTGATGAAAATGAATTAGTGGGTTAAGTCCACTTATGTTTATCAAAATGAATTTGTGAGTTAAGCTCACTCATATGGTTATGACAAGAATGTGATCACACAAATGTCTATAATATTGACTTTTGAGCATATTGGATGTTTACACCTCATTGTATATTGTGAATGGGCTATTCCTATGCATGAAAAGTATGATATGAATTATGATTTGGCTTTTGAGCCCATGTATGAATGATTATGAAGAATGTTTGTCTTTTAAGCCCAAGTATGCATTGAAATGATTTGAAATGACTACTCTCTTTTGAAAGCATGTATACATATATGTATTCTTGTGGGATGATGAATTAGCACCGTTGAGTTTGGAGGCGTCAGGGCTATCCCCAAGGGTCCTCTTCCTCTCTTTTGAGGTATGTGCCAGCATAGGTATATGAATATAATAATCCTCACAAAAAATGGGAGGCTTGTAAGGTCTCATTACAAGACATTGAGATCTGAGGCTCATCCCTTTAGTTGAGGCATGACCCGCTAGAAATGATGTGAAAATCCTATCCGAAATGGGAGGCCTATGAGGAAGGTTACTTCTCCGAAATGGGACACCCATAAGGAGAAGTATGTTTTACCTTTGGAAAGTAGACCACCTCTTTTTGGTGTGGGGATAACTTTGAGATTCCAAGAAATAGCGCGCTTCATCTTATATGTCGGTTGAGGTCTCATCCCCACAATATGTAAGCATCTTGACATTTCATGCATCGTGGATTTCATGGCATATTGTCAAATTACTTTTGTTGTTATATATCTCTTTTATATTATGTACCGTTGTCATCTAACATTGAATGTAGGTTTGATTAGTCATATGCATTGTATGCCCCCACACTTAGTACATTCAAACGTATTAATGCATACTTTTGCCTACTTGATCTAACCACGTAGGGATCGAGCACTACCTTCATCCATCGTTTGATGTCTAGAACAGATTTGAGATATTTATGGTGGTGAGTCCTAACTTCTAAGGACAAGCAACCATTCATATACCTATGTTGTTTTCGTTTATATTAATTACTTTGAGGGTGAACCCGGGACATGTCTTGGCCCTCGTCCTATCTCAAGAATAGAGGCATTCTTGGAAATATTGTCCACTTTTGTATGGTTATATTCTAAGTGTTATATTCAATGATTATGATTATGATTACCTATTCGATATGGTTATTTTGGATTTATTATTAGTATTATGACATGTGATTATATTATGATGTGGAAGATCCTAAGTCCTGTATTGCCCCCATAGAGTGAGTCATACTTACCCACCGCTTAGTCCTTATGTGCTACGTGTTATCTGAATCCATGTTAATCCATATCCCTATGACATCCCCATAGCATGTATCCTGCTTTCCCCTCCCTTAGAAATATGTGTTTACTACCTTTAATATGCTTCCAAACCAATGATGTGAATGTGGATACTTTGAGGCTTTTTTGGGGACTTTCGAGTTCCTATTTGCCATGTCACTCCCAGACCGTAGATCCGGGTCGTGACATATATTATTATGTTTTTGTATATATATAGAGAGAGAGATGTACTATGGGTCAGTATATTGTATTGTGTCTATAGTAGTTCTGTACAGGTGACTTCAAAGTCCTAGAAGGGGTATTTTGTTGTTGTTATTTTGTATATGCATCCAATGTCAATTTGGCCTTATGTTAGTCCTTTTTTTAATTGTTTCTATTGTTCCCGCTACTAGATATTCTGGGCCAAGATTAGGCTTGCCTATTAGGGGTAAGGTAGGTGCAACCATGACCCGTAAAGTTGGGTTTTTACACCTTAGGAGCAACCTCTTGTCTCATTAACTATATGCCACCATAGGAGCCCTTGTAGGTTAAGTGTAGTGGATCCACAATAGCAAAAGCTAAAGTTTATGATATGCATACATAAGTTGACAGAATTCTATATAGCAAGTGGTTTCCTCATGCCAATGTAGGTAGATACATTGTTTTCCATGTAGTAGCCGCATGGTCTTAAATATCTATTATGGTATCCTCCCACATAGATATGCATATGATGAGTTATGATGATTATGTTGCTTCAGACCATGTTTTAAATGATGCACTGATCATTATCATCTCTTAAGCTTTATTCCTTGGTATGATAAGCATATTGAATATTATGATATTGTGACTCTCTTGTTCGATTGTATCAGATATATACAATACATTCAAAGTACTAATGCATATTTTGCCTACATGATATCACTATATAGGGATCGATGCTCCTCTTCCTCCGATGTGTCGCTAGACTGTAGACATTTTAAGACTAGCTACTTGGTGAGTCCTCTTGTTTAGGGACAATGCCTATTTCATTTCAAGTTTGACATATTTAGATATTTAAATTAATAAGTTGTATTTCCTTTTGATACATTTTATTTAAGGGTGAGCTTGGAATCTATCTTAACCCCTGCCAAGTCTAAGTTAGAGCTATCATTGGACAATGTATGAACGCTTATGTTTCAATTCATCTTTATAGAGTTTATTGATTTTCTCTTAGTCCCATTTTCCCTATTTAAATTCCACTTTATTTATGTTCAATAACTATGAATGCTTGATGAATTCTAAGAGGCTTCGATGAGGTACCTTCTAGTTCATCATTCGCGGTGTTACGTCTAGGCCGTAGGCTTGGATCGTGAAAACTTGTAAAATTCAAATTCATGACTTCTAAGTGAAAACTAGGGAAAAGTATGTGTTTACATGAAATTAGGTTAAAATCATGAAATTAGATAATTAACATGCACAATCATGTTATATAGCATCAATTAAATCAAAATTGAAAGAACTCATAGAGAATCTCATGAACCCTAGATTTGCATGTAAGAGAAGTCACTAGTAAATAATAGAAATCATGCAATTTATATCAATTCAAGCATAATTAGATAGATAATAATAGTATAAATCATAATTCATCTAATTAAATGTAAATCATGAAAATCCTTAACTTATAGACCTGAAATTTGATTATAAAAATGAAGGATTGTTAGGCTCCATGGGTATAAAGGATCCATAGATGAATACCCACAAACCTTGTGTGCTTTCCTTGAAGAAGGCTAGAAAATCAATGGAAGAATTGAAAACCCTAGCTTGATCTTCAAAGGGAGCTTCAGGAGGTAGAAACTTGAGAGGGTTTGTGAGTTTTGGGAGACTTGGTTGAGAATGAGGTGAAATTAAGAGGATAGACACAGTGATGGGACAACTATAGGGCTAAAACAATGTAGTTTAAGGGTGACGAAGATAGGATAAGACAAAAATATCCCTCATTAAATTTTTTTCGATTTGAATCTACAATACCCTTCTATAGTTCATAAACTTGTCTACAGATCGTATAAGAGGTCTCATGGATTTCTGGCCCAAAATCATTCTCTCGAGATCTCAACTATGAACCAACTCTACGGGTCCATCCTGTCTTCCATGACCTATAGAAATCTCTGTGGAATCATCTAACAGTTAAGCAAAATTTTTGTGCCTTACTATCCAAATCACGAACTCTTATTAAGACCCATAATTCCTTACATAGTTCATGGTTACCCCTAATCGAACCTATCCACCAAAACTTTAGCTATTGACATTTGCTATCCAATTTTACAACCCCAATCTATGACTCATGTGACTTTTATGACTCATGAAGATCCCTCGTAGGCACCTTTCATACATAACCAAAATTTTAATCCGTCACTATCCATCTATGAATCCTCACTACGACTTGTATATTTTTATATGAGCTCATCCTATTAGATTGTACCAAATACTAAGACCCTAATTTTTCCATCCAACCATTAGCTCTATCCATGACCATTGTTTATAGGTCATGGATCAAAATACGACTCGTAGAAGGCACTCATGGATCTTCAAAATTTTTCCAAAAAATTTTCAAAGTATATGGCATCCACAAGACTCCATTATGGCTCATAGAACTATCTACAGACTAGGCTCGTGGTGCTCGAATCAAAAATCAAATTTTTACATTTTCGTTCTTATACCTTCCAATTTATGGGGTATTACATTTTCATTCTTATGAGTTGAATGAATTTACTTCATCTTCATGTCTGAATGGTAAAGGAGAAAGAGCCTCCAATAGTAAATTCAAAGGAGTATTCGTACGGCCAGAGGCCCAAAAATATTTTATGGCCATTTGGGTCATTTTATTAATAAATCATTGTCTAGCCAGAGGCCCAAATCCTAAAATAATCTATATCTTTTAAAATAGTGAAAGTTTCATAACCAGCCAATTACTGAAACTTACAGACAAAACAAGCTATAGTTTCGCAAATTACGTTTCATACTATACTCATGGAACTTTCTTCGTATAAATTGGGTAACTGTTAATAGATTATACAAAATATATTTACACAATAATTAATAAGAGCTATAATGTCACTCCTGTCACGACTCAGTCACAGTTATGATGGCACTTGTGAAATGCCACCTACAGGCAATCCAATTTCCAACCCTAGAGTATCTGTCCTAAATCACTAGTCATAACAATACTAGATATGCCTGAATAACCAACACACTCTACCTAGAACCTAGAAGTCAAGTGTATAGAGCTACAATAGACACAAGAACACATTCATATATATACAAAATAATAAGATACATAACCAGGAATTCTCCTACATATACAAGCTATTACATTGTACAAGGCCAGTGCCTGGATACAAAAGACGCCCACAAAAAAAGGAGGAGACTGCAGTACATCTAGAGTTGTCGGTGCTCACCAAGTGTCTCTTGAGTGATCTTGAACTTCCAAATCAGCAATCACAACTACTACTTAGACTTACACTATGGGAAGATACATAAATATAATGGTAAGTACCAGTAACAAGCACTTAATAGGTACCATTAGCCAGCTGAATCAAATACTGTAAATATAGAAGGTTCAAATATAGAGAACTACAATAAGTCTTGCAAGTCAAAACTCAGAACAAGGAGTAAATATATCTAGAGAATCATTGAACCCCAACTGAACCAACCCACGTGGTGTGCAATGATACCGACTGATTAAATCACAGCAGGTCTATACCCAAACTATCATCGAATTGACATATAGTATTGTATGTGGGTGCAAAGCCCTAAGGTCTATGCATGTACTCCAACAGGGCTCCTATAAGCCTAGAAGGTACACCCACGTACAATCTAACTAATAGAATCATAATGGAAGCCACTCTCAATATCACATGATCAAGGGGTTAAGTTGTATGGGGGTGTAAAGCCCTAGTGTCTATACATGTATGCCCCCATAAGCTCGCATAAACTAGAGGGTACACTTACGCATAATTAGGGTGTGTATAGGTGTATGGATCCATGGGTAATCGATTGGGTCCTTGACCCAAATTATCGTACATCAACCTGGTCCTCAACCCAAAGTATCATATCATGTTAAGATGTGACACCTGACCCTAGTGCCTCAATATACATTGTAACGGTTGGGCAAATACCCGCACAAGAGAAAGAATCCCCCTAGCATAACCAATAGAATCTCAGACCCAAAATAGTTAGTGTGATGAATCGCTCTGAACAAGTGATAGTGTCTCAAACCCAAAATGTAGCCAACAGGCTCCCCAAGCTAGAATATCAATAGGTGTTTGCACCTTAGAATCGACGTCCAGAACTTAGCATCTTAGTCACGGCCACCGGAGATTCAGACTACAGGGCGTATCACTAGAATATACAACACTCAGACATAGACACCGGAGCTCGGAGCACGAGGAGCATCATCCAGGACTCATGGTACAGGAATAGTCATTCACTCACTAGTCTATTCGAAGATCCGAAAACATCATATCTCAAGATAAAAATAATACAACCCAACCAATAACTATCCCCTCTCTCAGACATAGCCAGTAATCCGAGTGTCAGGTAGAGAAATAAGTTCACAAAGACTAATCATTGTATATAGAAGTATATATCTTACACATTAATGTAGGGTCATGCCCGCTCAAGGCCAAATACACCACAATCTAGTCAATCACAAGTACTCAGAGTAAACATGGACAATCACAGATATGTCTCTAGTATCCAGAACAACCAAGCACAGTAGAATCATATTTATACCATAATCAGTCCCCAGTACGATTATATCATAGGTATCTAGAACAAATTGACCTATCAAAAATCATATCTACCCCGGAGTCAATCCACAGTATGACATATAATCAACTAATAGCTTGACAACCAACATATTTCAGTAGTATCAAGCTACACATTCATATAGATAGGAGTTGAGAAAATATATATACCTATAATAGGGCATTAGCTTATATCTAGCCTTTGCCAGGCCTTTTTGTAGTTCAACAATGCCAGAACTCAGTTACTATAATGTTTAAAGCTAGTACAATCATCAATACAGCGATTATCATGTCACATCATCATATGCAACACATATTTAGTACAACCAGCCACTTATAACACATACTTAACCACCAGACTCTCAATTACTACATAGCATCAGTACCATACTACTCACATAGGAAAACAAGGGTCAAGATAGGTATTTGTGTCAATCACGTGGCATAAGTTACATTTAGCCCCCATTAAGTCAACTCATGGCTTAACAGTGCTAACAACCAGCTAGTATAACGTATATAACTATCATAGAGCCTAAACAATGATCATAATCTCCAACAATCAAGTACAACTTTTAACCAAATTTAATTAGAATATATAGATTACGGATAATCTGAATCACGATGACATAATATAGGTTTCTGTGTCTGAGAGCTCAACAAGTCAACCCAACATTTAAATAGTCAAATATATGTACACAAGTAGAATCATTGCTTAACTTATCCATGTCGTGCGCTAACTCAACCTTACATTTCTTATCAGAAGCATACACAACCCAAACAGTGTTAAAACAAGCTAAAAGAACAAATGCAGGTATCACAGAGTCCAAATGATAATTATAGTCTCAGCATCATA
>JAPFFP010045836.1:0-11379 GCA_026153255.1 Solanum medicagineum | reverse complement strand
AAAGAAAACTTGAAAAATAAAATTTGTAAACTAAAGAATAATTATGTTTTACAACTTTAGTTATTTTAATTCAAATCAAAAGATATTTTCACTATGGGACAATCCTAGTGTGGCCTCAGTCAAGGCTCAAGGGCTTAGTTGGACCATACTTATAAGTCTTAATTTTAACTGGACTTGAAAAATTATATCCAACGGTACTCTAATAGTGAGTGAGCTTGGGTCGGCCCTATGGACTGAATCTATTTTGATGGCTCTATTGAAAAGTTAGGATTGAAGAGGTGTTAAAAATAAAAAAGCATTTTCCAAAATCAAATTAAAATAAAAATAAGATAAATAAATTAAATTGAGAAAATAGTTATGATTACAGTAATAGTTAATAGTGGTGGAGAATGATTATGAATTTTGGTGATGAATTACTATTAGCAATAAGAAGTTGTTATAAAAATGATGGTATATGATGATCAATGGTGGTAACCGATAATGGTTTAAGTATTGTGGGTAGCTAATAATGGTTAGTGATGAAGATAGCGATGAATGAATGAATTTGGCACGATTAATTTTGTAGAATCTTTTGAATAAATATCTTAGTAATATTAGAAATTTATTATATATTTAAATTCATATATATTAAGTTGTTAACATCAATAACATATTTAAATATAATTCTACAAATTAAATATAAAAAAGATGAAATATATATAAATTTTATTTTAATCTTTGCAATTATAAGGAAAAAAACACCCCTCTTGAAAATAGTAGCTCAGTTGGCTGAGTACACCTTGTTAGTGAAGGTTCGATTCCCCACATTGTAATCTCTCTCCCCATTTTCCAGGGGATTATCTTTTGGTGGAAATATTTGTTTATTTATAATAAAAAAATAAAAATTTGATTTCTACAGCTAAAAAATTGTACTTTACAAATAGAACAAAAATAAATTTGGCATGCCAAAAACTTTGGATCACGTTGGAATTGTGATATTTTTGTATTACTTCATATTATTATATTGCTTACGCCTCGTTACTCACGTTAATTTAATTTTAGTTATTGATAAGAAGCTGCTATAGTTGTCCTTGTAATTCCCTTAAATCACTAATTTTTATTTTAACGAAAAAGTAATTTTTTAAAATAATTTTAAGAAAACAAAACTAATAGGCAAGGGATATCTTCCTAATTCAACTTTTGAACTAAATTGTTCCAATTTTTAGCAATACTAATCTTTGAATATACGCATTACACATGTATCTTTATCTCAAGGAATCTAAAAAATTAAGAAATTAAGTACATATTATATCGAAAATTATGTTTTGAGATATAAAGAATTTTTTTCTATATTAAATTATAAAATATAGATGATAAAATACTCTTACACTTTGTTTGGATGGTTGTTGTGTATTGTTTTATAATGTATTATATTGTATTGTACTATATCGTATTGTATTGTTCCAATGACTAAAATGTTTGAATAGATTGTATTGTTCTTCGTCGTTACCTAATGTCATACATCTATAATTTGAATGATTAATCTACAAGCAATTGAAGGATGTGTGTGGTGGATTTCATGAAAAGATGGGGTAAATGATAAAGTAGAAGTATTTAATAAATAAATAAAGTAAAAAATGAGAAGAAGATATTAAAGTAATGACGCAACCACACCAAATCGGTCGTTGCATAAAATGGGTCTTTTCGTCGACCTAACAATGGAAAAAAATGACACGATACAATGGAATTTAAATAACAATTAAAACAAACATTGCATTTACACTAACAATACAATACAACACAACACAACGGATAACAACCATCCAAACAAGGGGCTAGGGTTGGAAAGTCGGGTGATTAAAATCAGTGTAATTAACAAGGTAATAATTATCAGCCCAGTAGTCATCTATTCTGACATATTTATTTCCATAATGTAATTATAATGTAATTATAAGAGCCCGTTTGGCTTAACTGAAAGAAATAGTCTTTAAAAAGCACTTTTTAAAGTGCTGAAATTTATTTCAAAAATAGCAGTTATTGTGTTTGGATAAAAATATTGTAGCTAAAAAAAATTGTTGACGTGTTTGGCACATAAGTGCTATTAAACACTTTTTTAATTTAAAATGACTGAAATATCCTTCAAGCTGTTAACATTATAAAAACTATTTACTTTAAGATTTTTATGTCTAAAAAGTAAAATAAATTTATATTTCTATTCAACATCAATATAAACTTACTCCCTCCGTCCCATTTTATGCGACATCCTTTGACTTGACACGGTATTTAAGAAAAAAAGGAAGACTTGAAACTAGTGGTCTAAAATCATTCTTAGATATTTGTGTGGTTGAGAATCATTTCATTAAGGGTAAAAGGAGAATTTAAAGGTAAATTGTTTCCAATTTGAGTAAGGTGACATTTTTTGGGGACGAACCAAAAAGGATGTGGGTGCCACATAAAATGGGACGGATGGAGTATTATTTAAGTAAATTTTATATACACAATTTATTTTAAATTTTTAAAATATATAATGTGGATAGATCATATGAAAATTTTAAAATACATCTTTTTTATGCTCAAAATCGAAACATGATTGAGATATTCAATTGCTAAAAGACACCAATTATTCCAATTTTCTCTTGCCCCTTAAGAAACTTCCAACATTTAACCAACCAATAATGTTTATTCTTTCTAATGGCATGCACGTCGCTTCTTGTTTCATATAAAGAATTTAAGATATTTTTAATTACATTCATCAATAATGATATTTATTTATTATTCACGTATTTCTCTTACTATCATAAATTATTTATCAATGAGAAGGGAGAGAAGTTAGGGTTACTTTAGTTAAGAATATGTTTGGGAATATGAAAAAATATTTTGGGCAAATAGGTAATTTTTTGTCAAAATATAACAACTTTTAAGCTAAAAAATAAAAAGTTGGGGGAGGGGGAGGGGATGTTGCTTTTAACTTTTAACTTATTTACGTAAACTTTAACTTTTTTTTAAAGTTGTTTTGAAAATTGTCAAACACGTTTATAAGCCAAAAAGAGTTTAAAAGCAGGTTTGATCAGTTTTTAAGTTAAGCCAAACGGGCTCTAAGAGTATTGCTTATTTGCACAAGTGTGATTAAAAGGTTATAATAAATTTTAAAAGTAAAAGTTAATTATCCAAAATTTAAAACTTATATTAGACAAATAAGAATAATTATAAATAATATTAAATTAAATCTTTAAGATATATATTATCTTTTGAAAATATATTGATTAGTAAACATATGTTCTTAACTAATATTATATAAAACTTAATTTATATGTTTTAAATTAGTTTATTTTAATTGAATTAATGACAAAGACTTAAAATACTAGATTTATACGAACATCATGAAATGCATGTTTGACAAAAATATTATAGATACTATAAATATAATGTCATAGTAAAATTATTAAACAGTTCACAAAAAGATAATAATGTAATGACCTGTGCAATTGTTTTTTTATAATATCTTTGTGTTTATGCTCCACTAGGAGCTAATGGTATATCATTGCATTTATAATATGTGAGTGAGTCAGCCACTGATTTGTGGCCATTTACTTTTTCTTCCATTAATGTTGCTTTTTCTTCCATTAAAGTTGCATTAAGTGGTAATGCCACTAAAATTCTTTTGTTGAGTAAGTCCTTGGCAGCTGTGGTGAGCCATATATATAGCACGAGATACTCTGCTCATTCCCATAACACAGAGCAAAGCAAGATTCATATACATATATTTATATACGACCTAATATTAGTTAAGAGTTTTATTAAGTTGAAGAGGGTGGTTTATTGAGGGGAGTTTCGACAATTTTATTGTAAGTTATTCCTATTTTCTAAATCTTTTATAATAAGATATTTTATATAAATGAGTTTTGTGTATTTTTTTAAGTACTTTATTATGAGAATTTTATTTACGGTATGTGATAAATTTATTTTGATGGATCAAAGTTAAGTTGAGGTGTGATAATTTATGTGACTAGATTGTGGTGATACGGATTCCATTTGAAAAGGGAAGGCTCAAGTGCTTGATTGATTATCTTTGACAAAGGCAAGTGAATTTCTTAACGATTGTTAAGTATATAGAATTTTGTGCTTCTTGTGTAAGGTGTTGGGAATGATTTGAGGTATTGAGCTAGTGTTGATATTGTACCAAACTATGTTGATGTGAACTGTGCATCGTATTAAATGAGTCATTTTCTCTGTATTGTGTAAAAACATGCCTATTCACATTGATTTTTTTGTGATAAATATTCTGTGGAATGAAAAAGAATGAGAATTAAAGAAGATGTACCATATTCGAGGGTCGTGTCGCATGTTGCAACGGATACTATGATTTGAGGGTCGTGTCGCACGCTGCGACGGATACATGGTCCATGTGTGGCCACCATGGGTTCTGACTGAGGCATGTTTATGATCAACAGATGTGTATCATTAAGACAGACATGCATCATTCTATGTGACATTGCATTGCATTGCATTACATCTCATTATCATTTATAAATATGTGAGTGCTTTGTGAACCTTGTGATAGATGCATTTGATCCCTGATGCTGTTGATATATAATAGTTGTTGTGGTTATTGAGCTATCTGCTATGTACATTGTAAACAGTTATGCTCGAATGATCTTATGCAGGTTATAGTTGTGAAGGTTTGGTTGAAGTGCTGGGGGTACATGCATTCTATACTACTTAATTTTGTATTTAGTAGTTCACTTACTAAGTACCGTGTGTTTGGTACTCACCCCTCTTGCTACAACAAATTTTGTAGGTTGCGAGCCTGAATCGTCGTGATATACTCTCCACTCTTCCTTGTTTGAGACTTCCCGTGGAGATTATGAGAGGTAGCTGTTTGTCATCCCAGCTGACTTCTATTTAAAATTTCGTTCTATTCTAGAGACAATATCATTTGGTACTTGTATTTTCTTTCAAATCTATTGTAATACATTAGAAGCTTGTGCAAGTGACAACCAAATTTTGGGGGAATTTCATTAAGTTGACTCATCATCCGCAATGGAATTTTTATTTTTATATAATTCCCCAGATCTAATGTTATAGTGGGTTGTAGGCTGACTTATCTTGGTGGGTTAAGACGAGTGCCATCACGCCCAATTTTTGGATCGTGACAAGTTGGTATCAGAGCCAGGTTCATAGGTCTCACGTGCATACAAAGCTGAGTTTCAATAGAGTCTCAAGGATCGGTACAGAGATGTCTGTACTTATCTTTCAGAGGCTATGGAGACTGTTAGGAAACTTCTTTTTATTTATTCTCTCTTATCGTGCGTAGTTATGCCCATTGGTACTGAGTTATGCAAGGATTAGAGCTACTATGTTCTTTTGATAGATGACAAGGACTAGAGCTACTGTTTCTGGTGGTAGAGATGAGGCAGCTCCTGAGGCAGTTGTCGAGGCCCCAGTTAGAGGTAGGGGTAGAGCTCGAGCCAGAGGTTGTGCTCGTGGAGCAACACCAGCGAGAGGGCATGCTAAGGAGGTCTCTTTAGAGCCTATGGATGACCTTAGAGGGAATCAGGTTCCTTTAGAACACGTAGACTCGCCTTTGTTGCAAGATACGTTACTGAGGGTACTGAGTGTACTTGAGAGTTTTGGTCCAAGCGGTAATACGAGAGACACACCAGGTGGTTCTCAAACCGGAGGAGGAGCTCAGACCACAGATCAGCACCATGTTCCACTGGTCCATGATCCGGTAAAGCAACCATTAGTGGGTACTAGAGTTGAGATTGATCCTGCACCAGCTATTGAGGTTCGGGGTGCACCTTTGGCTACATTGACTGAGAGTGAGCAGCGCTGCTATGAGATGTTTAGGAAGATGAATCCTCCTCAATTTCACGGTGGAAGGACAGAGGATGCTCATGAGTTTCTGACTACTTGTAGGGAGTTGTTAGATACTGTTGGCTTAGCTAAGTCACACGGGGTTCGATATGTTACTCTTCAGCTTCATGGACCAGCAACAGAATGGTGGAGGGCATATTCAGGGTCTTTGCCTGTGGGATCTCCCACAGTGTCTTGGGAGATGTTTTCTAGTGCTTTTTACGATAGATTTGTCCCTTGGAGTGTGAGAGAGGAGAGTCGGTTGAGATTTGAGAATCTGAGGCAGGAGGGCTTATCAGTCACCGAGTATGAGACTCATTTCTGTCAGTTATCTAGACATGCTACAACCATTATTCCCAATGAGACAGAGAAAGTTTGTAGGTTTGTGAGAGGATTGACTTATTTTATTCGACAGACAATGTTTAGAGTAGCTAGAGATAGGGCCTCTTTCCTATCTGTTGTGAGTGTTGCTAAGGAGGCAGAGCTTATGGAGATAGAAGAATTTGGGGAACCTAAGAGGGCCCGTGCATCTCGTCAGTTTTCTGGTACCTCATATGGAGGTAAAGGGTTCTATAAAGGGGGTAGTTCATCCCAGCTTCAAGGACCGGTTCATGCATCATTGCCTGCTTCTGAGGGTGGTCAGACACATCGTGGGTCTACAGGACAACACAGCTATGGTAGTTCGTCAGGATCCGCACGTCAGTCCTAGAGTCAGAAATTTTGTTATGGGTGTGGAGATCCTGATCACTTGATACGACAGTGCGCCTTTCAGACTCATTCAGGATCCCAACGTACTAATCCGACAGCTCCAGTTTTGGCCCCACCAGCCAGAGGACGGAGCAGAGGTCAAATTACTAGAGGTGGCAAGACTCCAGATGGTGGTACTTTGGTTACACGTGGTGAAGATCGAGGTGTATCTTAGGTTAGTGGTGGAAGAAAAGCTCAGTGCTATGAGTTTCCTGGAAGACCCGAGGCAGAGGCCTCATATGCAGTTATTACAGGTATTGTTTCTGTCTGTCATCGGCCTGCGTCTGTGTTATTTGATCCTGGATCTACCTACTCTTATGTGTCTACATACTTTTCATTTGGGTTTGACTTATTGTGTGATCGGATGTCAGTACCTATGTATGTTTCTACACCAGTAGGTAAACGTTTAGTGGTGGATCGGGTATATCAATCTTGTCTTGTTTCTTTGGCTGGGTATGGTACTTAGGTAGACATGATTTGGATATGGTAGATTTTGATGTTATCCTAGGGATGGATTGGCTTTCTCCCTATCATGCTATTCTTGATTGCTATGCAAAAATGGTGGCCTTAGCCATGCCCGGTGTCCCAAAGATTGAGTGGAAGGGAGATAGTGGTTCTTATCCTAGTAAAGTTATCTCTTATATCCATGCCTCGAAATTGGTTGACAAGGGGTGTTTGTCTTACTTGGCCTTCATTCAAGATACTAGTATGGAGCCACCTTCTATAGGGTCTATCCCTATGGTTCAGGAATTTGTCGATGTGTTTCCTATCGACCTTCTAGGTGTTCCACCCGATAGGGATATTGACTTTCCCATTGACATAGAGCCAGGCACTAAGCCCATCTCTATTCCTCCGTATAGAATGGCTCCAGTCGAATTGAAAGAATTGAAGGAACAACTCCAGACCTATTAAGTAAAGGATTTATTTTCCCTAATGTGTCACCTTGGGGTGCCCTGGTCTTGTTTGTGAAAAAGAAAGACGGGTCTATGAGGATGTATATAGATTACAGACAGTTAAGTAAAGTAACTGTCAAGAACAAGTACCCTCTTCCTCGTATTGATGACTTATTTGACCAACTTCAGTGGGCGACTGTTTTTTCTAAGATTGACTTAAGGTCTGGTTATCACCAATTAAGAATTAGACCATCAGATATTCCTAAGACAGCTTTCCGAACCTGTTATGGTCACTATGAATTTTTGGTGATGTCCTTTAGGTTGACTAACGCTCCTGCAGCATTTATGGAGTTGATGAATAGGGTTTTTCGTCCATACTTAGATTCTTTTGTCATAGTATTCATCAATGACATCTTGGTGTATTCCAAGACTGAGGCGGATCACGTTAGTCACTTGAGGATAGTGTTACAAAGGTTGAGGGAGGAAAAACTACATGCAAAATTCTCTAAGTATGAGTTTTGGCTTGATTCGGTGGTATTCTTCGGGCATGTGGTGTCTAAAGAGGGAATCAGAGTAGATCCGGCCAAGGTTGAGGCGACCAAAGGTTGGTCGAGGCCAACTTCAGCTACAGAAATTCGTAGTTTTGTGGGGTTAGTAGGGTATTATAGGAGGTTTATTCAAGTTTCTCTTCTATAGCAGCCCAACTGACTAAATTAACCCAGAAGATGTAGCTTTGCATTGGTCTGAGGAGTGTGAGTCGAGCTTCCAAAAGCTCAAAACCTTGTTGACTTCAACTCCCATTTTGACGCTACCTGAGGCAGGTGTGGATTTCATGGTGTATTGTGATGCCTTGAGAGTTGGATTAGGGGGTGTATTGATGCAAAAAGGAAAGGTTATTGCCTATGCATCTAGACAGTTGGAGGTTCATGAGAAAAACTACCCTTCTCAAGATTTAGAGTTAGTAGTTGTAGTCTTTGTACTTAAACTGTGGCGTCACTATTTATATGGGGCTCATTGCGAGGTTTTCACTGACCATAGGAGTCTTCGATATATCTTTAGGCAAAAGGACCTAAACTTAAGGCAACGTAGGTGGATGGAGTTACTAAAAAACTATGATTTAACCATTCTATACCATCCGAGAAAGGCGAATGTTGTTGTTGACGCCTTGAGTAGAAAGACTTCTAGCATGGGTAGTATAGCTGCCATTCGAGTAGAGGAGCGACCCTTGGCCAGGGATGTTCAATGCCTAGCGAATGGCCTAACCAGGTTACAACTATCTGATAAGGGCGGTGTACTTGCTTTTCTTGAGGATCGTTCTTCCTTAATGGGCCAGATCCGAAAACGTCAGTTCAAGGATGAGAAGTTATGCCTCATCAGGGACAAAGTGACCAGAGGAGAGGCTAAGGAAGCAATGCTCGACTCTGAGGGTATTTTGGGAATTGGAGGTCAAGTCTGTGTGCCTAAGGTAGATGATTTGATTAAATTGATTATTGAGGAGGCCATTGTACTCGTTATTCCATTCATCCAGGAGCAGCACAGATGTATCATGACTTGAGTCAGCACTATTGGTGGTGTGGTATGAAGAAGGATATTTCAGAATTTGTGGCTAAGTGTTTGACTTGTCAGCAGGTTAAGTGTGAGCACTAGCGGCCTGGAAGTGAGCCTCAGAGGATACCTATTCCTACGTAGAAGTGGGAGCGAATCACTATGGATTTTGTAGTGGGTTTGCCTACTACTGTGGGTGGTTACAACTCTATCTGGGTAGTCGTGGATCTGTTAACTAAGTCTACCCATTTCATTCCTGTTAAGGTCAAGTACACAGCAGAGAAGTTAGCTGAACTTTACATCAGTCAAATAGTTAGATTGCATGGTGTGCCCATTTCTATCATCTCTGATCGGGGTTCACTTTTCACTTCGCATTTTTGGAGAGCCTTGCAACATGGTCTGGGTACTCGGCGGATATGAGTTCAGCCTTTTACCCTTAGACAGATGGACAGTCTGAGCAGACTATTCAGGTATTGGAGGACATGCTGCGAGCGTGTGTGATTGATTTCGGTATCCGTTGGGACCAACACTTGCCCTTATTAGAGTTTGCCTACAATAATAGCTATCACTCCAGTATTCAGATGGCTCCATTCGACGCATTATATGGTAGGCGATGTAGATCTTTGATTGGTTGGTTCGAATCTGCTAAGACCGACTCACTAGATGCAGATTTTCTGAGGGATGCTGTGGAAAAGGTCCGTATGATTCAGGATAGGTTGTTGGCTACTCAGAGCCGACAAAAGAATTATGCAGATAGAAGGGTTCGAGCCTTGGAGTTTATGGAGGGAGATCACGTTTGGCTCAGGGTATCACCCATGAAGGGTGTAATACAGTTTGGGAAGAAGGGCAAGCTTAGCCCTCGATTCATTGGCCCATTTGAGATCTTAGAGCGAGTTGGAGAGGTGGCTTATAGACTGGCCTTGACACCTAACTTATCATCCGTACACCCTATATTCCATGTCACCATGCTTCGAAAGTACGTGCCTGACGAGTCTCATATACTTTCATACGATTAGGTGGAACTGAATCCAGACTTATCGTTTGAGGAGGAGCTTATTGCTGTTTTGGATAGGCAGGTTCGCAAGCTTAGAAACAAAAAGATTGCTTCCATGAAGGTATAATGGAAGGACCATCCAGTCAGAGAAGCGACGTGGGAGATAGAGTCAGAAATGCGTGCTATATATCCTCATCTTTTCAAAACTTCAGGTACTTTATCTTGCCTTGTGTTCGAGGACGAACATGACTTTTAGTGGTGGATAATGTAATGACCTGTGCAATTATTTTTTTATAATATCTTTGTGTTTATGCTCCACTAGGAGCTAATGGTATATCATTGCATTTATAATATATGAGTGAGTCAGCCACTGATTTGTGGCCATTTACTTTTTCTTCCATTAACGTTGCTTTTTCTTCCATTAATGTTACATTAAGTGGTAATGCCACTAAAATTTGTTTGTTGAGTAAGTCATTGGCAGCCGTGGTGAGCTATATATATAGCACGAGATACTCTGCTCATTCCCATAACACAAAGCAAAGCAATATTCATATACATATATTTATATACTACCTAATATTAGTTAAGCGTTTTATTAAGTTGAAGAGGGGTGGTTTATTGAGGGGAGTTTCGACAATTTTATTGTAAGTTATTTCTATTTTCTAAATCTTTTATAATAAGATATTTTATATAAATGAGTTATTTTTATGTATTTTTTAAGTACTTTATTATGAGAATATTATTTACGGTATGTGATAAATTTATCTTGATGGATCATAGTTAAGTTGAGGTGTGATAATTTATGTGACTAGATTGTGGTGATACGGATTCCATTTGAAAAGGGAAGGCTCAAGTGCTTGATTGATTATCTTTGGCAAAGGCAAATGAATTTCTTAACCTTTGTTAAGTATATTGAATCTTGTGCTTCTTGTGTAAGGTGTTGGGAATGATTTGAGGTATTGAGTTAGTGTTGATGTTGTACCAAACTATGTTGATGTGAACTGTGCATCGTATTAAATGAGTCATTTTTTCTGTATTATGTAAAAACATTCCTATTCGCATTGATTTTTTTGTGACAAATATTCTGTGGAATGAAAAAGAATGAAAGTTAAATAAGATGTACCATATTCGAGGGTCGTGTCGCACGCCGTGACGGATACTATGATTCAAGGGTCGTGTCGCACGCCGCGACGAATACTATGATTCGAGGATCGTGTCGCACAGCGCGACGGATACATGGTCCATGTGTGGCTCCCATGGGTTCTGACTGAGGCATGTTTATGATCAGCAGATGTGTATCACTAGGACAGACATGCATCATTCTACGTGACATTGCATTGCATTGCATTACATCTCATTATCATT
>JAPFFP010045835.1:0-11380 GCA_026153255.1 Solanum medicagineum | reverse complement strand
CCTACAAGAACCTCAATTCTCTCACTTCATTTTAAGGTCGTAATCTCCTTAACTCGATGCAAAACACGTATATTCTCAATCTCCTTAAGCGTTAGACGCACGTATGGCCTATTAACACAAGATTCAAGCATTTTTGAAATTTAGCGTCACTTGTCCCTTTCATATCATGTTTCCTTTGAATTGTACCAGTATTGTAAGGTGTGGTGTGTTACAGCTTCAGCAAAATCTGAAATTTTTCTCCCAAAACATGCCAACCTAACTTTTTTCTACAAGAAAAACACAAAGACACATAAAAACCATAAAAAGTCGCATTAAGAACTCAAAAAATCTCTTCTTTTAGGCATCATATGTGTTGTATTTTGACAGCATATCAGTTCTGCATGCTTCGTTGACTCCATTACCCTAGACAACATGACTCTAACTAGGAATTCGCATGCAAAAAGGTAACTTAGGTTCTTCCAACCCTCTTGTGAAGGTGAAGGTTGAATTTTACCATGGCGCTTGGCCGACAACCATCGCGTGCCAACTAACCATTACCCATTGTCTCAGTCAACCTCCCCTTGGTCAGGTTTGGTTGACTAAACGAGAACGCATCAATAGAATTTTGTCATTTACTTCCTTTTTCCTATTCATCACTACCTTGGTCGTGATCGTGATAGTAGGAGGGGTTTGGTGGTGGCCACCAGCAGACAACATTTAAATTGAAGGGAAATAAATAATACATGCAAAAAACCCCAAAGAAATACACAAACTCTAGGTTATTTCAAGTCAACTGCTCATGGTTCCCACAACTCCAAGTTGTGGGTGCTTAGCTACTCATGGCTAAGGCAAAATCAACAACGATGAATATGAAAGACATAGTTGAGAGATTACCCAAAACAATGAAGAACAAAGACACCTTAAAGTTGAAAAACCACAAGCTTGGATTAACGAAAAATGAGTACAATATGATTTTTCAATCCCCCAAAGTAGGTCTTCAAATTAAAAATAAAATCTACACTAAACCCTAGAAATATTCAAGAGAGAATATTCGAAGTGATGGAATCTGAAAAATGTTCAAAAGTCTCCTGCTAAAACCTTAACATTAACTATTTATACTATTTACAAAAACACCCTAAAAATTAAATAGAAAATACAACTGGTAGCTATTACGTCTGATAGATACGACTCGTAGGGTGACTTACGAGTCGTAATTGGGGTTTTGTAGTCAGCACTTGGTATTTTGGACTTGACTGCTACGACCTACTATTACGAGTCTTGGGCTACGACTCGTATGCTCTTATTTGTAGTCTAGGCCTTCAGTTCTTGGTCCAAACTTTTGGCTCACTATTCACTGCTACGACCCCCATATATACGAGTCGTAATGAGACCTATGACTCGTAGGGTGGCCTCGTATGGCTGACCTTCACTTTGTAAATTCTTAATTTTGCTCATTGTTTCTTGCTACAAGGGCACCCTAAGACTCATACCTTGGGCTACGACTCATAGGATGGCTCGTATGTCCTACCTTTTAGCAAAATCTGCAATTTTCTCCCAAAATCATACCAACCTATATTTTCTGCAAGAACAAAACAAAAACACATAAAAATTGTAGAAATTGCATTAAGAACTTGCAAAATCCCTTGTTTTCGGCATCAAATGTGTTATATTTTGACAGCACATCACATACTACAACCATTATTCCAGAAAAGATAGAGAAGGTTCATAGATTCATGAGAGGGATGACATAATCTATTAGAACGGCGGTGTTTTGGGTAGCTAGAGAATGAGTTTCCTTCTAATTTGTGGTAAGTGCAACAAAGGAGGCAGAGTTGTTAGAGAGGGAGCATTCGTGGGCCCTAAGAGAGGTCAGTTCCGGTGCCTCATCTGGATGCTGGGGTTCTCACGGTAGGGGAGATTCATTTTAGCTTTGAGCGATTCATGCATACTTGCCAACTTTAGAGGGTGGTCCTAGTTCAACCAGAGTTTAGAGGTCTACAAGCCGGGTCAGTTATAGTATTGCTTCTAGATCTTCACAACCATAATCCACTCTGAGATCATATTTTGGGCATGGAGACCCTGGTCATATTATTCGTCAGTTTCCATTTCAAGCTCAATCAGGGTCATACCGTACTTGTTTAGTAGCTCTAGTTAAGGATATAATACCTTTATCTAGAGGTCCAGCCACGCAAGCCAAGGGTCATGGTAGAGATCAGTTTGACAAGGGTGGTAGTACCAAAGGTAGAGGGACGAGTAGTGTTTTGACTCAAACAGGTGGAAGTCGGGGAGCTCATTATTATACCTTTCCAGGAGACCTGAGGCCTTGTCTTTATATATAATTATTACAGGTATTTTCCTAATTTGTCATTGGCCTATATCAGTATGGTTTGATCCTAGATCTACTTATTCATATGTGCGTACATACTTCTCTGATGGGTTTAATTTGTTATGTGAACGCATGTTTGTGCTTGTGCATATTTCTACCCCAATAAGAGATCCCTTAGTAGTGGATCGAGTGTGCCAATCTTGTCTTCTGTCCTTGGCGGGTTATGATACATGGATGGATATGATTATTCTAGATATGATAGATTTCAATGTTATTCTGGGTATGGATTGGCTTTCTCCGTATCACGCTATTCTTGATTATAGTGTTAAGATAGTTACTGTAGCCGTAATAGTAGGATGAGGATTGAGTAGCATGGCTTGTGTGGTTCCTATCCCAGTAGGTTATCTCATATATCAAGGCTTAGAAGCTAATTGATAGAGATTGCTTATCATATTTAGCCTTTATACATCATACTAGTGTTGATTGACCTCCTATGGAGTCTATTCCTGTGGTTTATAAGTTTATGGATGTGTTTTCTACTAATCTTCCTAGAGTCACTCCTAACAAAGACATTGATTTTTCTATTGACATTGAGCCAGACACTAAGCCCATTTCTATTCCCCCATACTGCATAGCTCCTGTAGAGTTGAAGGAGTAAAAGGATCAACTTCAGGATTTATTAAGGGATTCATCAGGCCTAGTGTATCTTCTTGGGGTGATCCAGTTCTATTTGTGAAGAAGAAGGATAGGTCTGTGATGATGTGCATCGACTACAGACAGTTGAATAAGATGATTATCAAGAATAAATATCCTTTTCCCAAGATTGGTGATTTATTTGACCAACTCTAGGGTGCAACAGTGATCTCTAAGATAGATTTTAGATCTGGGTACCATAGTTGAGGGTTAGACTATTGGATATTCCTAAGCCTACTTTTTTGGATGATGAATGGTCACTGTGAGTTTCTAGTTATGCCATTTCAGTTGACCAATATACCTGTAGCATTCATGGAGCTAATGAATGGGGTATTTTGGTCTTATTTGGACTCTTTTGTGATTACATTTATTAATGATATCTTGGTCCACTCTAATACTGAGGCTGACCATGTTAGTCATTTGAGGATCATGCTTCAAAGACTTGGGGAGGACAGGTTTTAGGTTAAGTCTCTAAGTGTGGATTTTGGCTCAGCTCGGTTGCATTTTTGGGACATGTGGTGTCCAAGGAGCACATCAAGGTTAATCCAGTGATGGTTGAGGTTGTTAAAGGGTGGACTAGACCTACCTATGCCACAATTATTCATAGTTTTGTAAGTTTGGCTAGGTATTATCGTCATTTTGTTCTGGGTTTCTTTACTATAGCGGCTCATTAACTAGAATCACTTAGAACAATAAGGCATTTCATTAGTCAGTTGAGTGTGAAGAGAGCTTCCAAAAGCTCAAGAATTTTTTGACTACTACATTTGTCTTATCCATACCTGAGAAGGGTTTTGATTTCACCGTGTATTGTGATCCATCGGGTGTTGAATTAGGAGGCATGTTGATACAAAAAGAAAAGGTTATTGCTATGCCTCAAGACAATTGAAGACTCATGAGAAGAACTATCATATCCATGACCTTGAGTTGGAAACAATTGTTTTTGTATGTCGGCACTGTTTGTATGGATTTCATTTTGAGATATTTACTAATCACCGCAACTTACATTACATCTTCAGCCAGGAAGATTTGAGTTTGAGGTAGAAGAGGTGTATTAAGCTTCTAAAGCATTATCGACCATCTTATACCACTCGGGAAAGGCCGATGTATTGGTCAATGCTTTGAGTAAGAATGTTTCTAGCATATGCAGCCTTGCAACCATCTGAGTGTACGAGCGACCCTTGGATAGAAATGTTTAGATATTGGTCAATCGTTTGGTGAGATAACATCTTTCTGATAAGAGTGGTGTGCTAGCTTTCTTAGAGGCCCGATCTTCTTTGATGAATCAGATTCGTGAGAAATAGCTTAAGGATGAGAAGTTGTGTCTTATTCAAGACAAAGTGACTAGAGGTGAGGCCAAGGAGGTCGTACTTGATGCTGACGGATTTTTAAGGATTGGGGACTAGATTTATGTGCCTAAGGGAGGAGACTTGATAGAGAGTGATACTTAAGGAAGGTCATTATGTTCGATATTCCATTCATCTGGGAATGGCGAAGATGTACATGACTTGAGTCAACACTATTGGTGATGTAGTATGAAGGACATCGTGGAGATTGTGTCCAAGTGTTTGACATGCCAAGTGAGCACCAAAGATCCTAAAGTGAGTTTAAGAGGATGCCCATTCCTATATTGGAAATGGGAGCAGATCGTGATGGATTTGTGGTAGGTCTACCCACTACTGTGGGTGGCTACGTCTCCATTTGGTGATTGTAAGTTTTCTCACTTTATTCCAGTCAAGGTTAGGTACACGACAGAAAAGTTAGCTCATCTATATATTAGTCAGATTGTTAGGCTTTATAGGACGGTAGTCTCTATTGTGTCCAATTGGGATTCTTTATTGACATCTCACTTTTGTAAGGCCCTGTAGCACGGATCGGGCACTCGATTGGATTTGAGTATGGCATTTTACCCTCAAACAGATATGTAGTATGATCAGACTATTCAGGTGTTAGAGGATATGCTACGAGCATGTGTTGTTGACTTGGTGCCAGGTGGGACCAGCATTTGCCCTTGGTAAAGTTTGCTTATAATAACAATTATCATTCCAAAGTCCAAATGGATCCTTGTGAGGCCTTGTATAGCTAGAGATATAGATCACCCATAGGTTGGTTTGAGTAGATAACCTCAATACTGATTTGCTTAGAGATTCCATGTAGCGTGATTTGTTTTATTTATAATTGGCTGTTGACATCCCAGAGACGCCAGAAGAGTTATGCTAATAGGCAAGTATGATGCTTAGAGTTCATGGAGGGTGACCAGTATGATTGAGGATCTCACCCATGAAGTGCAACCTCAGCCTTGGGTATATTGTCCCTTTTGAGATTATAGAGTAAGCGAGAGATATAGCCTATAGTGCAACAATTCATCTTAAGATGAGAAGTCCTACATCGGCAAAACACAGAGAGATGTTGGTATATAATTAAATAAGCCTTACCTACTAGTGACACATTTTAAAGTCGTGCAGGCCTAAGTCAAAAATGGATAATATCACTAGCGGGTTGGGCTATTACAGATGGTATCAGAGCCACTCATGTGTCGGCCTTATCGATATGGGTTAGAGTTCAGCTGAGTTTAGGTTAATCTCGATGAGGCGGGGTAAACCGCAATGCTGAGTCTAGGCACATTCATATGGGCGGACAAACCTCAACGAGGACACTGAGTCTATTGAGAGGGTGTATATAACAATCCATCTTAATATGAGAAGTGCCACATCGTCAAAAATACAGAAGAGATGTTGGGTATATAAGTAAACAGGCCTTACCTACTAGTGACGCGTTTTAAAACCGTGCAGGCCTAGGCCCAAAGTAGACAATATCACTATCAGGTTGGGCTGTTACATATAGACTTGCTTTGCCACCTAGTCTATCTTCTGTGCATCCGATGTTGCATGTCTTGATGCTATAGTGTTCCATTCCAGATGAGTATCATGTTATTTTCCTTGATTCGGTAAAGTTGGGCCAAGACTTGACCTATGAGGAGGAGTTGGTAACTATTTTAGACAAACATGTTAAGAAGTTGAGGACCAAGGAAATAGATTTAGTAAAGGTTCAGTGGAGGCATCGACTCTCCTATCGACTTATAGGAGAGGCTACTAGGGCGACCGAGTGTGATATGCAGATCCGCTACCTTTTCTAGGTATGTTCCTTGCCATATGTTCAAGAACGAACATGATTTTTAGTGTAGATGATATAATGACTCTGAAGGTCATTTTTTATATTTTTGAGAAAATTACCATTTTACTCCTCTGACGGCTGCCCTGAGTCATGTTTGGTTGGTTTGAAAAGTTTGTTTTTGGAAATTTTGTGAAAAGTTGAGTTTTTGCTAAAGACGTGAGTTTTGAAGACTTAAGTTGCCAAATTTTAAATTTTTGAGTCATCTAGGATCTAAGTCTTGGAGTGGAATTCCATCAGTTCCGAAGTATGGTAATTGGTGTCGGACAATTATCGAGATTGGATTTAGAGTTGTTATGTAGATTTTAGATCCGAAGTTGAAAATTTAGTTAAAGTTTGACTTAAGTTTGACTTTGATCAACATTTTGAGTTTCTATGCTCGAACTGAATTTTCGATTGTTCCATTAATTATTGGAGGTTATTTTAGTTCTAGAATGAGCTTTGTCTTGATTTTTAGTTATTTCGCTAGCATTTTAGTATTATAAGTGGCCTAAGTTAGTGTAGCTGTGACTTATTGGTTTTTGGGTCAAGGAGACCTAATATTCGAGTTTTGATGATTCCATTAAGTTTTGGATGTCAAATTTAGTAGGGTTACAAGTATAGTTTGTGCATATCGGGTTTTGAACGAACTTTGAGGGTTCATTTTGTTATTTCTGTATTGCTTGCAAATTGCTGATATCTGGTGCAATTTTGTTTTTTACATTCGCAACTAGGTCATCGCGATCGAGATGAGGCACTTCCTTGTGCTTGCAATGTGTCGCGATTGTGATGAGCAACCTGGGTGGACTTCACAATCGCGAGGAACTTGCTCATGATCGTGATGGGTAAACCTGGGCGATCTTCACAATCACGAAGCATTTAGCTGCGGTAGTGATAAAAAATTGTGCTGAAACAATAGCTTTTTCAAAAACGATGGGTTTTCATTAAATTTCACCATTTTCAACTTTCTAAAGCTCAGCTAGGTGAATGTTTCAAGTTCTTTTAAAGAGAAATCATTTGGGTAAGTTATTTTCAACTCTTTTCTTTAATTTTTATTGATTAATTTAATTTTTTAAGATCAAAATTATGGATTTTAATTAAAGATTTTGAGGATTTCGTGGACTTGATTTTTCAAAATAAAAATGATGATTGTGAGCTCATTTTAACTTCTTTTTTCAAAATGATTTTTGCCATTAGATTCTTAAAATCTAGAGGAACATTTTTGTGTAAAAGTTTTAAAATTTCTGACTCGTTTTTCAGTATTGAAATTTTGGACCATTTTATCCTTCTTTTTTGAATTTCGTGATTTTGGTGTCATTAGCTTTGAATTGTGATTGTGAATTTATATTTGAATAGATTGTGGTGCTTTAGAGTACAAATGGGTGGGAAAAGCTCTGATTTTGGATAATAGTCACTTTGTTGGCTAAGGCAATTGTATTTCTAACCTATGTTAAGGTTGTGTAATTATTGTTTGAGATAAAATGTGAATTGATTAAGATGTATAATTACGTCATATGTATTGTGAAATGAGAGAAAGTATTGTCAATGATGTATTACTTAATGTATTAATGTAGAACTTTGTACATGGAATGATATGAATATTGTTATTTGATTATTGATGAATGATAATATAATTATTGAGCTACATTGAGTAGCATTAAGTTGAGCTAAATTGAGTAGCATTCTGTCGGCTATATGGTATGATATCATTTGGTTCTATATCTCATACACTTATCCTTTATTTGTGTGTTTATTTTGCATTGGATTGTTATGAGATGGAAGAGTGACCTTGATAATTGGGACTGAGTTTTCTATGAATTTAGATTATTGAGAGAGATCAGATATGATATCGGAGTCAAGGTCTCTACCAATCATTGATATTACCGAGGTAATATCTCGACAGTCGAGGTCATTTCTGACATCTGATATTTGTCGAGGTCATTTTCAATTGCTACCGTCATATTTTGATGTGTGATGTTGCGAGTTCATTTTCGATAAATGCATGGTCTAAGTGAGACCCCCATGGATCCGGCCTGAGTTGTCAGCGAATATGTATTGATTGCATTTGAATTATATTGCACCTCATTTATTGTGATATTGTAAGTGAATTATCGAGCTACTTATTGATGCCTATAAATTATGAATATGCGCTCCTTGTTGACCATGTCTCCTTGAAGTTGTAATGTTTACTGAGTTGTGCAAATAAGTATGAATATGCATGTATATGTACATATTGTATGTTGTGTGTTGTGGGTTTTCATGCATGCGGATTTGTAGTTTATGCGGTATGTGGTTCAGATGGAAGGAGTATTTGCGTTCTTCACTGCTTTACTTAGATTTAGAGTACATTTGTTAGGTACAATGTCGTTAGTTACTCACCCATGCATCTATACTTATGTAGGTATTGAGTTTGGTACCTCCTAATCTTTTCATACTCTTTTGGTCTAAGCTTTGAGACAGTTTGTAAGGTAGTATCTAGTTCTTTTTTGTGGACCTTCAAACTTCCATTTACGTTATATTTTTATTCTATTTAAAAAAGCAAAGACATTGAGACTTGTACTTATTTCTGTAACTCTTATTGTAATAGAGACTTGTACATGTGAGACCAATTCTCAGATGATTTTAAATTGTGATGTTCATGCCTTATGCTTATTCATTCTTTATTAGATTGTCTTATCATTTTAGCCTCACATTTCTTCATTAATTCCTTTTTAGGCTGATTTGCCTCGGAAAGGGGGGAGGGGAGATTTAAAGGCAGGTGTCATCACACCCGATTTTGAATCATAACACCAAATCTTTCTCTATTTGTTCCCAATCAAATATGAAGATTAAAGTATTAAGTTTTTCAAAATTAGCTCAATCGGAAGGAACGAAGCGTGAATCACAATTTCAAATTGATCGTTAAGGTAGAAAGATGTTGAAAAAAAATCTGCTCTCTCTCTCTCTCTCTCTCTCTCTCTCTCTCTCTCTCTCTCTCTCTCTCTCATACACACACACACATTTTCTTTTTATATAGCTGATGATCTATTTTTATTATAATATTAAAATAAGACATAAATAAGTCTTATATATGCACCACAAAGTAAACGTATGGGCAAGAGTGATTGGTTCAAATTAGTCTTTTATTTATCTATATAGGAACAAGAAAAGACTTAGAAATCCACAACTTTGTATATTTTCAAGGTATAAAGATTCTTTATTTATTTGTGAATTATTTTTTAAATACATCAAATAAAGGGAGGAAACATATAGGTAAAAAATGCTCATAAACTATGGAAGTCTCGCCTATCAAAGAAATATACCAAAGATAGTTTACTCCTGTAGGTAGGACCTCAATTCAGTATGCATAAAAGTGCAATCTACCTCTATTTAGCTCTACTGAATTCTTATCTCTATCCGAAGTTGAATAACTGAAACAACCCCAAATAGTGCCCGAAAATGTGCCTCGGAAGTGCCCGAATCATGATTTCCATATGTCTCAAAATTCGTGCGTGATATCAAAAATTAGACTTCATATTCTTGTTCAGAGGGTCAAATTTAGGGGGAGAAAGGTCTAAGCCCGATTTTAGAGTGAACCATTTATAATTTCGATTTTTCAAGTGAGCACGAAAATAGTGAGGTTAATGCGTTTAGGGCACAACGCGCCCCAGTGTTATTTCTGTCAAGTTTCTTTTTGGTCCAAGACTTCTAAGTCTTGGGCCTAAGTGTTCCCACTCAAGAAAATGCCTATACTTAGCGTTATTTCACCCTCATATCACCCTAGACATTTCCCAATACTCACTAAAACACTTAGTCTTATATTCCTCTCAAACTTCAAGTGCCAAAACCCTCTCCGGATCTTAAGGAATTCAACCAAGCTTCAAGTCTCCATCTCCAATCTTCTTCAAGGTTTCTACAAAAGCTATAGTATGTTATTTACATAGAGGGATGGAGAAAATTGCAGAAAACCGATTTGGCCTATGGACGAATATGCAAGCATACGTTTCATGCTTGTTTGAGTAATAGCAATGAGATTTCCCAATATCATGCTAAGAATAGTTTCTTTCATGGGATCCTTTCACCCATGATACCCAAGCCTCCTTTTACTCAAATTGCATAATTTAAAGTTGATTTACAAATGGGTCTTGCATATTATGAAATTCACTGCACACTATGTTAAAGCATCATGAAATTGTGATTGTTTTACCATGTTTTGAGCTACAATTCTAAGATCTATTGAATGATTTGATGAGGGTTTTTGATGTATATTGCTTAAGAGTGTTACCAAGTATCTATTGAAGGTTTTACATTGAATTTACTAGCATGATTTCACTCTTGAATTGCATGGTTTTACACTAAGACTACACACCTTTTAGGTGTTTAATAAAATGTCTGACTAGGGTTTCTTGAGGAATTGAAGGTCCAATGCATGTCTTATGAGTAGAATAACTTTATGATGATGATGAAAATGTTTATACGAGTTGTTTCATGAGAAAGTGTCTATGGTGTTGCAAGTAGATTATTGGGCTCTCATGTTGTGTTCTTGGGAAAATGAGGACTTCTTTCTTGATGCTTGAATGTAATGGTTTGATGAGTTAGTTCTATGATTCCTACTGGAAAAGCCACACCGTAAGGTAGAATAACTAATTGTGCCTACCGAAAAGATCATATCATAAGGTATGGACATCCTGCCTAAAAGGTCATGCCGTAAGGTAGAGAGACTAATGATTTCCACTTAGAAGATCATATTGTAAGGTGTGGACATTCTATTGAAAAGGTCATGCCGTGAGATAGAATGAATCATGCCTCCTACTCAAAAGATTATATCGTAAAGTAGGGGACGTGTTGTACTACCTATCAAAAAGACTATGTCGTATTGTAAGGGGTGTTGATTACACTCTCCAAAAAGGTAATACCGTAAGGTGAGTGGGGACCATTTGGCCCATTTCATAAAGGTTGGTACAAAAAGAGGTTTGAGTATGTGTTCCATATTGAGTTTATATCCCTTGATCATAATTTACAAGCATGTTTTACCTTAAGCATTGATCATGCATGTCATATTGATGTTATACCTATCCCTTGCTTATAGTTATGCATTTTGAATTTTTTTGCCTATTTCTTGCTAGCATTGGATTCTACATACTTAGTACATTCAAATGTATTAATGCAATGCTCTATGCTTATATGATATCACCATGTAGGAACCGGAGCTCCGCTTGAGCACCTCCACCCACGTGGCTAGTACGGTTTCACTCA
>JAPFFP010045834.1:0-11381 GCA_026153255.1 Solanum medicagineum | reverse complement strand
ACAGTTACAGGTTGGTTCTCCCGGGCCTCATCGGCAACGGGTGCCAGTCCGCCCTAACGGGACTTAGGGCGTGACAGTTTTTCATAGCATCATAGAGTATATGACTTTAATATCATAAAATCCATCACAATGTCAAACCACAACAATATTTTAGAATAATAAAATTATTACTTGAAGAACTCAAGTAGAAATCATGTGTATAATCCATAATAATATCGCCATAAGCAAGAGTTCATAAATGCCCTTTAAATAATCCATAAATCTCATGTAGTTTGAGAAGAAGATTGATTGGACTTGTGGGGAGGAAAGTTCCCACAATGAAGCCTACATACCTCAGTGTGATTATGGCAGGGAAAACCTAGTTTGGAGATGGAAGATTCGAAACCCTAGCTTGCATCCTTTCCTTGAAAGCCTTGAAGAGCTTGAGAGAGCTTTGAGACTTAGAGTGTTTTTGGAATGATGAGGAATGAGGTGAATTAGGGTTGTATATGTTGATTGGGGACATAGATAGGGTCAAAACGACCTAGCTTGGACTTAGAAAAAGAGGAAAGATCAAATTTAATCCTATTAAAATTCTAGCCAGACAGGTCTACGAGACCACGTTTACGGGCCATAGAACATTCTACAGACCATAGATGGGTTTCATCTGATGGCCCTTTTTCCAAACATCAGAGACCCCTTCTTTGATTCTCATTCTATGAGATTTCTACGACTCGTAGAGGACTTTAGGGGTCATATGATGAGTCGTAGATTAAACTTCAGAATGATTCTAAATTTCATCAAGGTCTACCAGGTTCTACGAATCAAATTTATGGGTGGTACTTCATCTTACGAGTCATAAACCCCCTTCATAAACACTAATAGTTCAAAATTTTCAAAGCTTACTTCTTGCATGTCTCATACCCCTATGAGTAGGGTCTTACAATATCTCCCATTTGAGAAAATTCGTCCCCAATGTCCTAAAGTAAGCTCTAAGGAATGAGTTTATGCACCATATGCAAAAATGCAACATATGCACCATTCAAAATCTTTAAAAAAAATTCAAACAATGCAACCTCAAATTCATACACATGTGTGAATGTTATGAAAATCGTATGCAAGAAGAGGAGATTCTAAGTTGGGAAAATTGTATTACCTCAAGCTTGATCGAAGTGGAAAAGATAGGGATATCCTTCTTCATATCGGCTTCGGCTTCCCATGTGGTACTTTCAACTTGTTGATTCCTCCAAAGGACTTTGACAGATGTCACATCTTTGTTTCCCAATCTCTTTACTTGCCTATCAAGTATTTCCGTCGAGACTTCCTATTGGATCAGGTTATCTTCTACAACACCCACAACATCTAATGGAACTATAGAACTTGGCTCACCTACACACTTCCTCAACATGGACACATGGAAGACTGGATGAACCATACTCATCTTCGTCGGCAACTCTAATTCGTATCAACCTTACCAATTTTCTTCACAATTCTATAAGACCTTACAAACCTTGGGCTCAACTTTCCTTTCTTGCCCAACCGAACCACACCCTTCATGGGTGAGACCTTCAAATACACCCAATCACTAACATCAAACTCAAGATCTCCCCTTCTTGTGTTAGAGTAGGACTTTTGCCTACTTTGAGCCGTCTTCAGTCTCTCCCTTATCAACCTCACTTTTTCCAAGGCATCTATGACCAAATACGGTCCCAATAAAGCTTTTTCCCCCACATCAAACCACCCAATTGGGGACCTACATCGCCTACCATGTAGGGCTTCAACGGGAGTCATTCCAATGCTAGAGAGATAGCCATTGTTGTAAGCAAACTCAATGAGTGAAAGATATTTGTCCTAACTACCTTTGAACTCCAAACACAAGCCCTGAGTATACCCTCAAGAGTTTGAATTGTCCTTTTGGCTTGGCCGTCCATTTGAGGATGAAACGTCGTGATAAGCTTGAATTTGGTAGCAAGACCCTTTTGGAAGGACCTCCAAAAGTGAAAAGCAAATTGACCACCACGATCCGAAATAATAGATAGTGGTGCCCTATGCAACTTGACCAACACATGAATATGCATTTTGGCATAATCTTCAGCACCATAAGTTGTTTTAACCAGTAGAAAGTAAGTCGATGTTGTCATTCTATTAACGACAACCCAAATAGAATCAAAGTGTTTCCTAGTGTTTGGTAGAACAATCACAAAATCCATGTTGATCTCTTCCCACTTCCAAGTAGGAATATATATGTCTTGATCTAGGCCACCCGACCTTTGGTGTTCAGCTTTGACTTGTTGGCAAATGTGACAACCGACTACAAACCTAGCAATATCTCTTTTCCTACCACCCCTCCAATAAGCCTCCCTCAAGTCTCTATACATCTTCATAGAACTGGGATGCATAAAGTAGGATGAATTATGCACCTCTTGCAAGATCAAATCTCTTCAAAGCCTCTAACACGAAATAAATTTATAAGCCAAATATAAGTAATTTATAATTAGATTCGTCATGTTGTTTTTTAAACTTGAGTGAGGAGAGACAAAATTTACAAATTAAAATAAACCTACGGAGAACAATGGAGATCCACAATGATATATAGCAAAAATGAAAGATTTGTATATTCATATTCTACAAAGTGTGAGAGAGAGTTGCATATTCATTTTTTTTAGGAGTATAAATCTAATAGTAAAACATTCAATACTTAATGAAAATAAAAAATAAAAATAAAGATAATTGGAGAGAAACATTATGAGGGAAAATAGGGGATGGATGAGACTAATAACTAAATGAGTAAATTGTGGAGAAGGAGAAAAAATGAACGGATGGATTGCAATTTTTTTCCTAAAAATTAGGAAAAGAATACTCCTATATATTTTTTTCCTTTTTAATGTTTTTCTTTCCTCTTTACTATAGAATTTTAGATTAGTAGACCTTTTATTTCCTATTATTTATTTTAATAAAATAATAAAACGCCCCTCCTGACCTTTCTTTTAAGGGAAAAAAAGAATATTCCCTCAATTTCAATTTCTTCATCTAATTTTAATAAATAATTTTATTTGATTTTAATTTGATATAAAATTTAAGAATAATTAAAAAAATCTCTAACTTTGACTTAACAAAAAAATTTTCTTTAAAAAAAATGTTTTATCTAATTTTTGCTTGACATGAAATTTATGAAAGTACGGAAGACTTTTAAATCTTGTAGTCTTAGACTAAAGATTTGCAGATTGTATCAAAATACTTTTTAATCTTTTAGTATTAAATATGTCATACGAAAAAATAAAAATTAAAGAGTTACCAAAAAAAGAAAAAGAGAGATATTCTTTATTAAAAAATCTAAAGAAAAAGAGAAGTAAGAACAACAAAGTAAAACAAAGGAGATAATAAATATTAAAAAAGAGTTGTGGAGAAAATCAATTATTTATCCTAATAAAAGAAGATATTTTGAAGTTATGCATAAAAATGTACTGATTTCATTTTATTTTCTTACTTTAAATTTTATTATATTATCATTAAAATAAGGGTATAGATATTAAAATTCGTGTCAAAATATTATTATGAAGACAAAAAATTATTGCAAATATTACGATTTCTATGAATTTTTTAATTCTTTTTTTTCAATATAAATTTGTAGATTTCTTTAGCTTGATCTAGAATTTATGTTGAAGTGGTATATTTTGATTTGAATTTAATGTTCCATAAACTCTTTGATGACCGCCACAAATAAGTTCTCCTATAGACAAGTGAATTTGATCTTAATTGTTTTGATATTTAATTGGCCTCCATTGTTTATTTCAAATTTTTGAAATTTCTAAATGAATATTTGAATGCTTGTGATTTGTAGAAAATTTATAAGTTTCAATCCACGAGTTTGCAAGTGAATTTGATTTTAATTATTTTGATATTTAATTGGCCTCCATCGTTTATATTCAATCTTTTGAAATTTCCAAATGAATGTTTGAATGCTTGTAACTTGTAGAAAATTTATAATTTTCAATCCACGAGTTTCCTCTAATTTTTTATTCTAATTACTTTTCTTAATTATGTCCTCCTATTTATTGTTGTATGACGGAAGAGGTATGATGAGGATAAATCATTTTTGGCTTGTCAGGTTTTAGTGGCATTGATATTTAATTGCGGGTGCATGTCAGTTGTATACGTGATATATTTTTATTGTCATTGAATTTAACTAGGTATCCTATATTATTGTAACATGTAACATGATTTTATTTGTTATTTTATTTGACTTGGCATGTCATGTCAGTTGACATGTAGCACCGAAAAAGACCTATAGGATAAATGACATTTTGAGCTTAGAAAAGTGGTTGGAGCTATTATTTTGTCACGATCCAAGCCTAAGGTCTAGACGTGACCGGAGAACGGGAAACTCGAAGGAACCCCAAACAAGCCTCATAGCATATCCTTACAAATCCTTGGTCGTAGAAGTAATTAAAAAATGACAATGAGAGATAGGCAAAAACAAGGGAAATTAGGCCTAAGGGTAAACTTTCATATCATAACCATCAAGAAACAAGAGAGACTCAAGGCTCATAGCATAGATACATATCATGTCCAACAACACCTCTACTACTTAGATAATAGCGGGGGCCAAGACAAACAACCGGACTCACCCTCAAAGTGAAAGTATACAATAGAGATAGAGTGTAGCAATACATAACATAAGACATAGGCCAATGTCCCCAGAATGGAGGACTCACCAACCAGCTTGAGTGATATCGAACTAGCCATGTGGAGGAGCATGATCAAACGGTGCTCCGGTTCCTATATGGTGAAATCATGTAGGCATAGAATATGCGGTAGTACATTTGAATATGCTAAGTATGTAGGATGCAATGCAACAAGAGATAGGCAAGATGAATAATCATAAGCAATGAATAGCATACTAACAATAAGACATGTCTGAATGATACTGTAAAACATGCTTATATAGAACATAACATATGTATAAGAAGAGACCAATAAACTATTGTTGGATTGTCACACCCTACCACCCTTGATGATTGAGGTACAAACCCCGTCAATAGGTTGGTGGATCGTCGTACCCTACCACCCGTGGTGCCGGAGTACAAACCCCGATAGGTTATCAAGGTACGAACCCCTTAACAAGGTTACCTGGCGTGCAACCCCCGAGTAGGGCATGGTCACATTTCAACACTATATAGAGAATACCATACACATACGTTCATTTCATCATCATTTTATTATCATATAGTCATTTAACTCATAAGACATGCATTGAACCTTAAATTCCCCAAGAATATATAACCGGACATTTTATCAAATACTTAGAGGGTGTGTAGTTCTAGAGCCAAACCATGCAATTCAAGAGTGTAATCATGCTACAAAATCCAATGCAAAATCAACAATAGATACTTTGTGCACTCTAAAGAAATATACATCAAAATCCATCATCAACTCTTAAGATAGATTAAAGATTCATAGCCCAAAACATAGTAAAATAGTCACAATTTCATAAACCCCAACATAGTGTGCAGTGATTTTCATAATAAATAAAACTCATGTGTAAATCATCTTTAAATCATGAAATTTTAAGCAAAAGGAAGAAAGGTATCATGGGTGAAAGGAACCCATGAAAGAAACCCACATATCTTAGCTTTGGAGATGAACTTGATGAAGATTGGAGATGGAGATTTAAAGCTTGAGGGCAATTCTTAAGATCCAGAAAGGGTTTTGAGACTTGAGTTTAGGAGTAAAATATTTGGCTAAGTATTTGAATGAGTATTGGAAAATGTTTAGAGTGATATGAAGGTGAAAAATGGCTAAGTGTATGTATTTTCACGTTTGGGAACACTTAGGCCCAAGACCCAGAAGCCTTGGACCGAGATAAAAATCATTTGTAGTAGATACACAGGTTCGTGTCTGGTCCGCGATGCGGACCTATCGCGAAGGCAAGATTTACATAGGTTTGCAACAGTTTCGTGTCACGGTACTACCGCAAATTGATTCTGGAAATCGAAAATCACAAAAAATGAAATTGCTAATCGTTTACTCTTAAATCGGGGTTAGACCCATCTTCTACTCAAAATGACCCCTTGAACAAGAATATGAAGTCGCATTTTCGATATCGCCCACGAATTTTGCGATATATGGAAATTACAATTCCAGGCCTTTCTGAGGAACATTTTTGGGCACTTTTTCGAGTCGTTATAATATCTCCCCCTTGGGAACATTTTCGAATGTCAAAGAGATGTATATAAGAGACACAAACATGATAATTTCAGTCCATATAGAGATGCAACAATACACTTAAATACCATTTCAAAAATCTCACTATATGTGTAAAATCATCATGAACTTATCAATTTAAACGTGAACATATGCAATGACATAAGGGCTGAACTTAAGACTTGAGACCATATAAAGGACTTAGATCATACCTTAGGCTTGAGTAGAGTGGAAATGGTAAGGATATCGCTTTTGCATGTCCGCTTCAGCCTCCCAAGTAGCACTCTCAACCTGTTGATTCCTCCAAAGGACCTTAACGGAAGCCACCTCTTTGTTCCTCAACCTCTCTACTTACCTAGTAAAAGTATGAACCGGAACCTCTTTATATATCAAATTATCTTCGATCACACCTACAACATCACCATAAAATCAAGAAGCTCAAGAGCATTCGGATCACCCGCACATATCCTCAACATAGACACATGAAACACAAGATGAACCAAATCCATATCCAAAGTCACTTCCTATTCGTATGAAACTTCACTAACCTTCCTCAACACCCTATGAAGACTCACAAACCATGAGTCCAACTCCCTCTTTACCAGGGTAAACCACACCATTCATGAGCGAAACCTTCAATTACCCCAAATCACCAATTTTTAAATTCAAGACCCCTTATCCTATCACCGACATGACCTTAAGATGTTTCATCCTTTCCTAATCGGCCTCACCTCCTCCATGTCCTCCATAATCAGATTCGGACCCAACAAGGTCATTTCTCCTACTTCAAACCACCCAACCGATGATCTACAATGCCTACCGTTGAGAGCCTCAAAAAAGCCATCCCGATGCTAGAATGATAGCTATTGTTATAGGCAACCCAATCCAAGGAAGATGACTGTCCCAACTATTCTTAAGCTCCAATACACAAGCCTTAAGCATATCCTCAAGTGTTCTCACCAATACATGAATGTACAATTTAGCATACTCTTCGGCACCATAAGTAGTTTTAATAGGTAGAAAATGAGCCGGTTACTTCATCCTATCAACCGCAACCCAAATATAATCAAAACCCTTTCTAGTCTTGGGCAACCCAACCACAAAAGAGTTGTATTAATCACCTCCCACTTCCAAGTAGGAATCTCTATGTCTTGGGTTAGGCGACCCGACCTTTGATGTTTGGCTCTAACTTATTAACGACTATGACAATCGGAGACAAATTTGGCAATGCCTTCTTCATGCCTCCCTACCAATACACATCTCTCAATCCCTATACACTGGTAGAACCGAGGTGAATAGAATAAGAAGAATTATGGCCTTCATCAAGGATCTTTTACACCAAGACATCAACACAAGGTACACACAACCTACCTTGGTACTTAAGGGCACCATCCCCTCCTTGGGAGACAACCTCTACCCCGCCCTATTTCACCAAGGCCTTCAATTCTAGCAAGGAGGTATCAAGATCTTGCTTTGCTCTTACCTCATCAACCAATGAAGATTTAGGACCATCAACAACAACAACACCACCATTAAAAACCTCTTCCAACCTAACCCCCGACTAGCCAACCGATGCACCTCCCTAGCCACCTCTACATCACCACCATCATCATGAGTTAGGATATCCATAGACACCCTACTCAAAGCATCCACCACAACATTAGTCTTACCAGGATGATAATGCACACCCATATCATAATCCTTAAGAAGTTCTAATCACCTCCTTTGTCTCGAGATAAGATCCCTTTGGGTGAACATATATTAGAAACTCTACTGAATAGTAACCACACCAACATGCACCTCATACAACCAATGATGTCAAATTATCCAAGCGAATGCCACGGAGGGCAACTCAAAGTCGTAGATAAGGTAATCCTTCTCATGCATCTCAAATTATCTAAAAACATAAATTTCCACCTAACCATGTTGCATCAACACACAACCCCAACCAATCCAACAACATCACACTACACAACAAACCCATCCACCACATCCGGTGAAGACAAGATAGGAGCGGAGATAACTTATCCTCCCTTTGGGTAAACTTAGTCACGAGAGAAGCAATAAAAGAGAACTCATCCACAAACCTCCTGTGGTAACCCACTAAGCCCAAGAAACTCCTAATATCCAAGGGATTCAAGGGTCCAAGACAAATTCTAATCACATGCATATCCTAAGGATCAATCTTAATGACATCCTCCGACACCCCATGGCCTAGGGAAGTAAGCCCCTTTATCCACATTTCACACTTCACATTCTTAGCACACAACTCCTCTTACCCAAAGATTTGCAACACCACCCCCAAATGGTTCACAAGCTCTAAATAAATCCATGCTTCATCACTAGAGACCACCACAAGCACAACAAGGTAGGGACTAAAGACCCTATTCATGAAATCCATAAACGTAGCCAGTGCATAAGTCAATCCGAACAACTCCAACATACTCAAAGGCTCACTCCTAGTCAAAAAAGACGCTTAGGGATATCACCCATCATCATCACTTGGGAACAATATCCGAACCAAAGATCAAACTTAGAGAAGTGACTAACCCATTGTAGTTGACCAAATAGATCGAACATTCTTAACCATCATATTACAACCTTACTGGTTCTACAATCAAATAAGACACAATATGCAGGTAGCTGAAGCACCTCAAGACCCTAAATCCAACAAACTAAGTTCAACCCAAATCACAAGACAAGACCTTCTATAATAAGAACATGGGGGAAACCCTTAGAGATCCATTATACCTTAAGACAAGATACGGACTTAGCCCTTCGCAACCACATTACAAGCCCCCCAGTCAAGGACGGACTTAATAGAGAATCGAAACTTAACTCTACGGGCCTTACATAAAGTAAGGCACAACATGTATGCAGCTAATCGCCCCAAGTATAACATCAAAATGCATCACACAAAACTCTACAAGTCACAAGGCAAGACCAAATGCAATATGAACATGGGACAACACCTATAAACTTTCAAAAAACAATAGCCTCACCAATGAGATAGACACCAAAGGGAGTTCGAGATGGAATCCACTAGCAACCAAAAGAATAATGAAAGAAATAGTGGCACACCGGGCCCATCAATGTAAACACATCAAAGCCAAAGGAAATTTTAATATATCGGTTGTAACATCAGGCGCTTCATCCCCTTCTTGAGCCACTTGATCAACATGACCACCTTTACACTTCCTGTAAACAAATGGACAATCCACTAGCTTGTGACACACTTTACTACATCCATAACAAGTATTGGTCTTCCTCAAGCATGGCCCACCATGGTACTTCCCGCACCTTTGGCACTTGGGATTAGTCATCCCACCATCACCTTATTTACTCTAAGTGCGCCTATGAGAACAATCCTTCCGTTTATGTCCTAGTTCGCCACCACTGAAACAAGCATTGGTGCCTTTTAAATACGGGCCCCGATGAACTTTATCACACATTGGACTCATAGCATCACTTGCCTTGAAACATTGGAACTTTCCTCCAACACAGGCCCTCTTGGCCTCACCACCTCTCCTTTTACCATTTGAAGTCATGAGAGCATCCATTTGTTGACCGAGGTGAGTTGCCAAGTTTATTGCTGCTATGGCCACTCCCCATAGAGTATTGTGAATCTCCATATTAATCATATCACCATCCTGTGTAGCTCGAGACATATCTTGAAATGTAACGATTAGATTAGCAATAAGCCCTGGGAGACCTAACTCTATCTACGACATAGATCATGAAGAAGTGAAACATTTCCTAGAAATAACCTCCCATTCATAGTCGTGGCGCGCTTTATAATCGTGAATAGGACTATAGCCGACACGGTGTGTTAGATGCCAAGGAACTAACAACCTAGTGCTCTAATACCATCTCTGTCACGACCCAAGCCTAGGGCCTATACTTGATCAGTGAATGGGAAACCTCAAGGAACCCCAAACAAGCCTCATAGCATATCATTACACATCTTTTGTCGCGGAAGCAATTAAAAAATGACAATGAGAGATAAGTATAAAAAAAGGGAATTTGGACTAAGGGTAAACTTCCATATCATAAACATTAAGAAACAAGAGAGAGTCAAGGCTCATAAAACAGATACATATCATCTCCAACAACACCTCTACTACTTGGATAATGGCGGGGGCCAAGACAAACAATCCGGCTCACCCTAAAACTCAAAGTATACAATAGAGATACAGTGTATCAATACATAACATAAGAACATGGGCCAACGTTCTCAAAATGGAGGACTCACCAACCATCTTGGTTGATATCAAACTAGCCACGTGGAAGAGGATGATCAAAAGGCACTCTGGTTCCTATATGGTAACATCATGGAGGCATAGAGTATACGTTAGTACGTTTGAAAGTACTAAGTATGTAGGATGCAATGCAACAAGAAATAGGCAACTTAGGCAAGATGCATAATCATAAGCAATGAATAGCACACTAAAAATATGACATGTGTAGATGATACTTGAAGTAAAACATGTTTATATAGAACAAAACATATGTGTAAGAGGAGACCATTAAACTATTCGTGGATCCTCACACCCTACCACCCTTGGTGATTGAGGTACAAACCCCATCAATAGGTTGGTGGATCGTCGCTCCCTACCACCCGTGATGCCAGAGTACAAACCCCCGGATAGGTTGGTGGATCGTCACACCCTACTACCCGTAGTACTGAAGTATAAACTCCCCGATAGGTTGATGGATACAAACCCCCAATAAGGTTGATGGATAGTCGCACCCTACCACTCGTGGTGCCAAAGTACAAACCGTCCAATAGGTTATCAAGGTGCGAACCCCTTGTCAAGGTTACACGGCGCGCAACCCCCGAGTAGGGCATGGTCACATTCCAACACTATATAGAGAATACCATACACATACGTTCATTTCATCATCAATTATAATCATATAGTAATTAAACTCATAAGACATGCATTGGACCTTCAATTCCTCAAAAACCCATAACCGGACATTTTACCAAACACTTAGAGGGTGTGTAGTGCTACTGTAAAATCATGCAATTCAAGTCTATTATCATGCTAGAAAATCCAATGTAAAATCATCAATAGATATTTGGTAACTGTCACGACCCAACCCCAGGGTCATGACTTCTGCCGATTAGGCACTTAACCCACTATCAAATCAAAAATAAATCCCAAGCTAAGCTTACGAAATTCTACCGAAATTTC
>JAPFFP010045833.1:0-11381 GCA_026153255.1 Solanum medicagineum | reverse complement strand
ATGATAAAATGTCTCCAAGTCAAATCTCTTTGAATAACCCTAACTTAAATTATATATAGTATTTACAAAATAACCCTAGAGTTTACACAAAAAAGACATCTAGCAACTTATAAGTCTCGCAGGTATGACTAGTAGGATGACCTATGAGTCGTAGTCGGTCTCATATTAGATTCCTGGCATCTTGGACTAAACTGATATGACCCATAGGTACGACTCGTTATTTGGGCTACGACTCATATGTTCTTGTCGTAGTCTTGGCCTTCAGTTTTTGATCCAACATTTTGGCTCTCTGATTCTTGCTATGAGTCCGCCTATACGAGTCGTAGTGCAACTTACGACTCGTAGGATTACCTCGTAGGGTTGACCTCCACTTAGCAGAATTCTGAAATTTTGGTCTCTGATTCTTGCTACGACATACCTTACGACTCGTAGCTTGGGCTACAACTCATAGGTGTGCTTGTATGTCCTAAGATTCAACAAAATCTGCAACTTTTCTTCAAAATCATGACAACCTAACTTTTCTGCAAGAACAACACAAAAACACATAAAAACAATAAAAATTTGCATTAAGAACTTACAAAATCCCTTGTTTCAGGCATCAAATGTGTTGTATTTTGACAGTACATCACAAGAACCAAGGCAAAAAAAAAAAGAGAAATGACTATCGATGCTACCACTGTGGAAAACCTGGAACATTCGTCAAAACTGCCCGGAGTTGAGAAAGAAAAATGCACGTAGGGGCAACAACTCAAAATCACTAGGCGCATGGAGTGATGAAGAAGGATCTAAGGACGATCCCGCTGAAATAGCAAACATCTGGTTCATGGCACTTGGTGAAACCAGTGATGTAAACTTCAACGCTGTGAAATGCACCATCTCAAATTTGCTGAAAAACATTACCATTATTGGTGAACATTTAGAGAACATATATGTTCTAAACAATGTGGATCTTCCCACTCTAACATGTCTAATAGCTATCTCAAATGATCTATGGGTATGGCACAGGAAACTTGGGCATGCCATTACAAAACTCTCAAGACTTGATCTGGTTATTGGACTTCCGAAGCTGAAGTTTGAAAATGATCACCCTTGTGATGCATGCCAGTTCAGAAAACAAACCAAATCATCCTTCAAAGCCACTGATAATGTTCGGATAACAAAATCACTCAACTCCTGCACATGGATCTCTTCGGACCAACCAAAACGACAAGTATAGGTGGTAAACGTTATGCTTTTGTTATTATCGATTATTATTCTCATTTCACCTGGGTAATTTTCATATCTCATAAGCATGAATCATTTACTAATTTTGAAGCGTTTTGTAAAAAGATTCAAAGAGAAGCAGGTTATTTCATCACCAGCATTCATAGTGATCATGGAGGAGAATTTGAAAATAAACTATTTGAAGAGTTTTGCAACAATTATGGCATCACCCAAACCTTCTCCTCACCAAGATCCCCACAACAGAATGGAGTTGTGGAACAAAAAAATTGATCTCTCCAGGACACTGCATGAACCATGTTGTTGGATCAAGGGCTACCTGATCATTTCTGAGCAGAAGCAGTCATCAGAGCTTGTCACATCCTGAACAAGTGTATGATCAGACCCATTCTAAAGAAAACTGCTTATGAACTCTAGAAAGGGAAAAGGCCAAACATCAGCTACTTTTATCCTTTCGGTTGCAAATGCTATGTCCACAATAACGGTAAGAATAATTCGGGTATGTTTGATCCTTGAAGCGATGAAGGTATATTCCTCAGATACTCTCCTTATAGCATTGAAATTTGAGTTTTTAATAAATGCACTTTCTGTGTCGAAGAATCTGTACATGTTGTGTTTGATGACTCTAACCTAGCTTGCAGTTGCTTGAGGAAGACCCTCCTAGTCATCCTCCTCAGAATTCCCCATCAAGTCCCTCTACAACTGAAGAGTCAACTCCCTCTCCAGAATAGTAGATTGTTCTTCCCGAAAAGGTCATAGTTCCAAGAGAATGGTGGCATAGTGCAAACCCAAATGAATTCATCATCGGAAACTCCACAAACAGAATGCAAACTAGAGCATCACTAAGAAAGCAAGCATCAGTTGCACTCATCTCTCAAATGGAGCCTAAAAAGGTAGATGAAGCTCTCAAGGATGAATTCTGGGTAAATGCAATGAAAGAGCAGTTGAAACAATTTGATCGCAGTGACATCTGGACCCTTGTGGAAAAACCTAAAAATTGCTCAGTCATAGGAACAAAATGGGTCTTCCGAAACAAAATGGATGAAAATAGGAATGTGGTAAGAAACAAAGCAAGGTTAGTCACCCAAGGCTACTTTCAGCAAAAAGTTATTGACTACAACAAAACTTTTGCTCCTGTAGCAAGGTTAGAATCTATTCGTATACTTCTTGCCTATGCCTCTATTTATCATTTCAAACTATTTCAAATGGATGTCAAAAGTGCATTTCTAAATGGTTTTATCAAGGAGGAAGTTTTTGTCAAACAACCTCTGGGTTTTGAAAACTCCTCGTTACCAAATCATGTTTTCAAACTCTCAAAGGCTCTTTATGGATTGAAACAAGCTCCTAAAGCTTGGTATGAACGTCTAAGTAGTTTTTAATCAAAAATGATTTTAAACGAGGAAATATTGATACTATTCTTTTTGTTCAAAAGTTTGAATCAAATCTTCTTATTGTTTAAATCTATGTTGATGATATAATTTTTGGAAGTCCTAATATCTCTCTGTGCGATAATTTTGTAAATCTAATGAAAGGGGAGTTCGAGATGAGTCTCATGGGAGAGCTCACCTTCTTTCTTGGACTTCAAATCAAGCAGACCGATCAAGGCATATTCATTTGTCAAAGTAAATTTGCAAAGGACCTGATCACACTTTTCGGAATGGATCAAGGAAAGGACTACGGAACCCTATGAGTCTGTCTATGTTTTTAGAAGCTAATCAAGATGGAAAACTAGCTGATGAAAAGACATATCGGGGAGTGATTGGGTCACTACTTTATCTCACCGCAAGTCAGCTCGATATCATGTTTAGTGCGTGCAAATGTGCAAGATTCCAGTTGACTCCCAAGGAGTCCCATCTGACTGTCGTCAAAAGAATTATCCGCTATCTGATTGCAACAACAAACTTGGGCCTATGGTATCCTAACTCTACTGTTTTCTCTCTAACTAGATACTCAGATGCTGATTTTGTAGGAGACAAACTGGGCAGAAAAAGTACTAGTGGATCATGTCAATTTCTAGGAGAATCTCTTATCTCTTGGCAAAGTTAAAAACAGACATCAGTTGCACTATCAACCATTGAATCAGAATACATGGCCATCGAAAGCTGCGACACTCAACTACTGTGATTATGCATCAACTTGAATATTTTGATATTTTTTTTAAACAGGTTCCACTTTTATGTGATAATACAAGTGCCATAAATTTATATAAATATATTGTGCTAGAGCTAAGCATATTGACATTAAGCATTATTTTATTCATGACCATGTTGAAAAAGGTAGTTTTTCTCTGGACTTTGTAAGCATCGAAAATCAACTTGCATTTTTTACCAAACCTTTACACAAAGAAAGATTTTCATATCTGCGAGGAAAATTGAATATTATTTTGTTTCCTTGCTAATTTTTTTCCAAACATTTTTTTATTCTATTTCCTTACTAATGTTTGACTTCTGCATAAATTGCTTTTTAATTATTTATTTTCCTTTTTAAATGTCTTTTAAGTGCTTGTTTTTGGTCCACAAAATCTCCTCTCTTTTTCCACACATCCTTCCCTTTTCTGACTCCCTCTCTTCCCTCCACTTATTACTCATCATTACCCGTCCCTTCGTCAGCTTAAACCCCTCGGCTCCTCCACCCTATCCCATTGTCTCACACCCTCATCTTCCTCTCTTCTCCTTAAAAGGCTCCATGCCTCCACCTTTTCTCCCACACTTCACCTTCTTCTTCCATACCTTTCCTCCCTTCTCTCTCCTTGATCTCTACCTCACCATGACTCCCACTTGCTCTATGCCTCCGTAGAAAAACCCTTAAAATAGCTCCTCTATAGAGCTAGACTTCGTCTCCTCGGGCTCCTTTGAGGAAATCTCCTCTCGTCGCCCCTCCTCTTCCCTAAGAAACCCTTTATCAATCTCAAGAACTCTAAAAAACAACGACACAACCCTCCCAACTCTCTGGCCGATGATGAGGTTGACAAATTTTGGAATGCCTCTGCTAAAGCAAAGTTTGAATTTCTCTAGAAGTGTCCCATTGTTCCTGGTCGCGTAGTCAACTTGGAAAAAACTTGATCATTCCCACTACAAAGTGAGTTCCTTCTTGAGGGCTCAGAAGCTCTCTCTCCTTTTTTGACTCTGTTATGTGGAATTCTATGAGGTTATTGTTCATATGTTTTATGCCAATCTGGACGCACTGGTTGGGGCGACGACTTGAATACCCTTGTTCTAGAGGTGCACATTGTCAACTCTTCGATGACATATTCGGCTGTGAGTTCTCTAGCGATATACCATACATGAATGACACCTGGCCTGATGACTTCGAAGTATCTCTGGAGGAGGCTAGAGCCTTCATCTCGGAAGATAGGACTAGTGCCCTCGAGTTCGGGCCCTCATCTCTCTGTTTTGAACACCGAATTCTTTCCCACATGATCGCCTCCATGCTGGTTCCCCGGAAAGGGTCTCTGAGCAGTATATCTAATAGGGACGTGTTCATCCTCTACTGTCTTCTCAAAAAGTATCATATCAATTTGTCCGAATGGATCAAAAATACATGGTTGAGAGCGTAGAGGACTCTAATCTGACTGTAAGCCTTCTATATGGTCTACTCATCTCTCGAATTCTCAGTGAATCCCAAGTGGATCTCTGTGGGTTTAAAGCCACTGAAGTCTCTGCCAACTATGATTCACGCACCTTCATAAGCATGGGCTACACTCTGGTTGATGGTCACTGGCACAAGAAAGATTATTTCAAGGGGAAGGCTGATGCTCCTAAGTCGACTCGGATACCTGCTAACTTTGTTTCCCTTCTCGCCAAAGAGAAATCAAGGTTACCTCTCTTCTCTAACTTCTTCTGTGCAGGACATGCAGGAGACTCTGAAAAAATTTCTTCAACTGAGCTGACTTGGGCAAACTACGTATGGAAGTGGAGCATCTCAATACTGAGGGGGTTCATTCTATCAACAAGCTCATTCAACAAGTCGAATCCTTCAGCACTGGAGTAAACTCGTCCAACAATGAACTTGCTGTCTCAGTTCAGACTACCTATTCCTCCTTCTCCCAGAATACGGAGAAGTCCTATTACAATTTCTATCACAGTGTGATCAATACCCTGAAATACTTTCTCAGACGTAACTAGGCCTCTATTTTTTTCTTCCAGATAATTTATTTTCGAAACTATAACTATTGGGACTCCTATCCCCCTATGTTGTGCTCTTTCTGCCCTTGCTCTCTAACCTCTCTTTTCTTTTTTATACTTCCAAGGGGGAAAAGACTTTATGCACCTTTTTTGCTATATTATCTATGCTTTATCTATGTATACATTGTATGCTTGATCTAGTATGCTGCATTTACTATATATGTATACGTTCCCTACTCTGCTACTGTTCTGTGCTTGTGTCTCTAGGTAATGAGATAGACAGGGGAGCAAAACACCAGCACATCTTGCAAATCAAAGGTCATCTAGATAGGGGTAGCTAGCTGATGAAATCAGAAAGTCAATAGATTAAACAGCGAAGTTCCCATATAGCAAAAAACTTTGTCATCATCAAAAAGGGAGAGATTGTTGGTCTCTGACAAGTTTTGATGACCTTGCTTACAGGAAAACCAAAAAGTAAAAAAGATAGAAGATCTTGCGGAATGATTGAGAAAAGAGAAGTACTCTAATCACTGCTAGATTCATGAAATAATACAAGGAAAGAGAACCTATCAAAGATCCATCTAAAAATTTGATTGAGAGAAAATCATGGAAAGATGGAATCCATGGATGATTGCTGCTGAAGGAAAGAAGATCAAGTCATACTAGAATGAGGAGTCACAGAAGGAAACATATCCAATTACAACTGGATGTATTCCCAATCAAGGATCCCCCTTAATCCTTGATTGGAAGTACTCCCTTGGGTCATATAATACCTCCAACGGCTAGTCCGTTAAAAGCCCTCTATATTATTCCTCTTTCTTTGTTTTAGAGTTAGTACTTTTGAGAAAAAAACTCGGATGAAAACTCTACTATTCTACTCTACAAAGCATTGTAACCTTGAGTTAACAATTGTAAAGAAAGAGAGAAGAACATGAGGTTTTCTAGACTAGGCTTTCTTGAGAGGAGTTGAAAAATTGTTTTGATCTATGTATCAGACTGTGAGAACAAAATAGAGATTGTAACGATACTTTTACTTTGAACTATAAAAGGAACCCTACTGACCCAAGGGGACTTGAATAGGCACCAAATTGGTGATCCAAACTAGTATACATTGCTGTGTTCTTTACTTTACTGCATTACTTTTAATTTTGCATTAGTCTACTAAGTCTAAAACGCAGTCGACTGCCATTCATTTTTCAATTCACCCCCCCTCCCCCACTTTGAGTATCACCTTCTTAATGACACATTCACTAAATCCAATTCCTATGCATTTTGACTCCAATGATTTGAACCTTAGCAAATCATTCGCAACTTGTTCTCTTTGCAAATGAAACTCCAATAATTTGAACCTTAGCAAATCCTTCACAGCTTGTTCTATTTTGCAAATGAATATTATGTTCCTTCTAGAGTGAAATGAGTCATTCCAAAATATTAGATTATGTATATTGAATATTTAAAATTTTTTGATATTGTTAATTGATAATTTAGAATAAATAAATTATTTTTTGAATTAAGTATTAGTGTATTAAAAACCCATTGCGCTTGGTTCTCTTTACACTAAATATTGGAATTAGTCATTTATAAAGTGTAGAATTATATGCATTGATGGAATTTTTCATAATAGATACAATTAATAACCTAGCACAAATTTACATCTTTGAAAGCTACGTATATAAATAATTTAGGAATCGCTACTTTTTTCCTAATAATAAAAGATCTTTAATATGTTTGTAATTGAAATTCATGTGATATACTGCATATGATTTCTTTTTCAATAAAGTCAATAAATTCATACTAATAATTATGATTAAGAGTAAAAAAAGTTTATTTGACTATAATGTGTTAAACCATTGGAAACCCATCGCGTCTGATTCTATCTTTGTAAATAAACATCATATTTCTTTTAGGTTAAAAATGACTCAAGAAGAAGTGCAAATATGGATTGTTTGTATTAATTAATAGCCTAGAACAACTATATGCTTACCAGATTTATAGTCATAAAGTTAAAGAAGTCATTGGTGGTACTTGATTTCATGGATTTTGTATGAGAATTGAACATCTTCTGTGAAATCCCGCCAAACATTTTGTTCTTTCACTTCTATTATTGTTGCTATGAAGTAGATGGATGAGGTTTGGCCTCTTTTTTTCCACAACAGCTCGTAAAGTTTTTCTCTTTTGTGTGTTGAGCGAGTTTGGAAAGAAGGTTCCTAGTTGGTTTTCTATGAAGAGTCATATCTTTCTAACCCTGAGTGATCCATAGATTTTGCGTGAGCTTTCGAGGAGTAGAGATCAAGCGCCGAAATACCAGTGGATCAATTTATCTTTATTCAATATAATTATTGAAAGGATAAAGAAGACAGACGCTTCTCGCAAACAATAACTATCCATAGCAAGAGAGATCCCTTGTCTTTGTCACCTACCTCTCTATAGAAATAGAATAGCCCGATAGAAGCCCTAACTTATAGCAACTGTAAATATTGAATCAAGTCTCCACTCTTTAGTTCTGTCCATCCATAGTGGAGGAATTCTGGTAAATTTTTTCAATGGATGGATGGTCGCTGAAGATGAAGATTGAGAGATGAATATTTGACTAAGGGTTTTAGATCTTACCTTTTTTTGCGTTAGGTGATTCTATTGTGAAATCCTTCCCAACGTTTTGGCCTTTCACTTCTACTGTTGTCGCTATGAAGTAGATGAAGTAGTAGGGTATAAAATTTTTTATTTCATTTCAATGATGTAACACCATGAAGCTATAGATGTCGTATCCGATCATATATAGGGGTTTAGATATTCTAGTCTACAGAAAAATTAAAACTTACAGGCAACATATTTGGATAGTAAAAGAAATTATGGTGTCATAGCCTGATTTTCAATGTCACAATGACACCTACTAATACACCCATCAATAAGTAAGTCTAAACCATATCTCGTAATTATAAGCAATGGACAATCATGTGGAAGATACAAAAAGAAGCATGGATCTAATAAAAAAGAGAAGAAAGAGAAAACAACTAAAATATAACACAAAAGACCATTTCCAAAAACTAGGGTCTGTCAATAATCCAACATCTAATCAAAATAATAATATAAGATTTTTACAATTACTAACTGAGTATATATTGTAGCCAAACACAAATAAAGACTAGACTCGCCAAAATAGACTGAAACCAGTAACTCTAAACGCCAGTGGCTCACCCTAGTCTTCAAGGTCTAAAAGCTCTATGCACGAAATCCAAATGAACAGTGAGAACTCGTACTAGATCTGCAAGGTACAAAAGCATAGTTTAAGTAGCAAAGAAATGGTACTCAATATGTATAGGTCGACTAAGCTCCACAGATAATGCAAGTATAAATAACGAAGGTACAACACAAGTAACTACACAAAAGATATAATCAAGTTAGCCAGTAATAAAAATTAAGAAATAGGGTACACAAAATAAAGAAATCAAGTCAAGGAACATACCTAAAAGTGTAAGTCTAACAACCTTCTTGCAACAAGAACATACCATGAAAGTCATCTAAGCAAGGAAGAACGGACCGCAATTAATGTTAAACAATCTAATAGCATAAGGACTAATCAAACTCTACCTAACAGTGAGTTCCAACATCAAGTCAATAATAAGTCATATTAATCCAAATTCAAGTGTCTACAACTTAATTCCAGATCTCAAGAACTCTATTTCAAGATTCACGTCTACACCAAGGAATCCCCAAATTTAGGTACGTGGGTTTCATCCATTGGGTCCTTTCACCCATGGAGCCCAATCTTCTTTTTTTATGAAAATTGCATGTTTTCAAGTTGTATTATCTATGTGTATCTCTTATTATGAATTGTAAGCATGAAAAATGTTGGGGTTTTATGAAATATTGATTTATTATACATGACTATTTATTTCAAGCTTGTACTATGAATGAGTTTTGTCTATTGAGACTGCGCATGTTTTGGGCTATGAAACCATGATCTATTATGAGATTTTATGATTGATTTTAAGGTATCTAAAATGAGGGTTTTACTATGTGCTGGTGGGTTGATTTACGTTGAGTTTTCTCATATTATTCCACTCTTGAATTGCGTGATTTTGAACTAGCCTTGCACACCCACCCAGTGTTTGATAAAATGTCTTGACAAGAATTCTCATGTTTTTCTATGACCTCTTGCATGATTTTCACAAGTCTCGATTAGTGATGAGTTATTAAGTACTTATGCTAAGGATTATGCTCTTATGAATTGTAAAACCTACTAGATGGAGTTATGAACTATGTTATATGCCTTACCCTCTAGTACAAGGCCATATTTCTACATTAAGGGGTTATGAACTATGTTTTACACCTTACCCTCATGTATGATGTCGTGTTGTGCAATATCTTATAATCATATGAAGGGGTTATGAACCATGTTGTACGCCTTATCCTCATATGCAATTCAATGTTATGTACTCAAATGTAGGGGATATGAACTATGTCATACGCCTCACCCTCATGTGCGATTCAATATATTGTATTATCTTATGCTTATATGTTGGGGTTATGACCTATGCTACTCCTCTGCCCTCATTTACTACCCATTACCTTCTAGAAGAGGTTATGACCTATGCTATATCCCTCACCCTCCAGTACAGGGTAGTTGGATGATCTATTTATGTTACTTTATGGTGTTAAACAAGATATGCAAGTATGATTATCCGTAAGTATGTTTCATACTACGCATTGATTACACATGGCATATTGAGCTTATGTTTATTGATTATGATTAAGCATCTTTATATTATGGCTCATGATTTTTGTTGCATTGTGCCCCGCATACTTAGTACATTCAAACGTACTAATGCATACTCTATGCCTACATAATGTTAGCATGTAGGTACCAGAGCTCCATGTGATCATCCTCCCTCTCCTCGTGGCTAGTTGGTTCTTTTGAAGTAGCTAGTTGGTGAGCCTCAAGTCCAAGGGCGATAGTTATTCTCATTCATGCTATATAGATTCTTGATCTTTATGTTGGATACTTGCTAAATGAGGGTGAGCCTGAAAAGTGTCTTGGCCACCGCTCCAATCTATGTTAGAGGTGTCGTTGGATATTATGTTATGGTTTGATTATGTTATTGAAGCTTGACTCTTCTTACTCTATTATTATTATGAATGGTTTCTCTTAGTCCCTTTCCCTTTTCATTTATTTAACTCTTATGTTTGTTTAATTTGCTTTCGCAACTAAGGATGTGTATACGATATGCTAAGAGGTTTGTTTCGGTTGTCTTTAGGCTTCCCATTCGCCGTGTCACATCTAGGCCCTAGGCTTGGATCGTGAAATTGGTGATGCTTGATTTCATGGAGTTTGTCAGAGAATTAAACGTCTCTTAGCTAATTAAATCCTCCCAAACCTTTTGGTCTGTCACTTCTATTGCTGCAACTATGAAGTAGATAGATGAGTCTTGGCCTCTTCTTGTCTCCCAACTGCTCGTAAGACTTTTTCATATGCGGAGTGAGCCACTGAAGATGAGAATTGAGAGATGAAGATTGGACTAGCTAAGGATTATCTTTTCCTTTTTTGTGTTAGGTCTTTGTTTTCTTTCATTTTTTCATTTCAAATAATTGTTTTAGATATGTTGTCAATTTGTGATGTCGGGCCGTTTGACTAGGCTAGAATTGTTTCATGTTCCTAATAAAAAGGCCTGATGATCTAAGAATAATTTTATTGTTTTAGAAGTTACATAAATAATTTACACTTCACTAATTTTTGTTAACTAGCCATTTGTCGCATGCATTGCACGTGTAATTTTTTTGTCCAATTCCTATTTGTTTTGACTCCAATGATTTGAACCTTAGCAAATCCTTCGGACCTTGTTCTCTTTTGCAAATAAATATTATGGTTGTTTTAGATTGAAATGAGGTATTACAAAATATTAGATTATATGTTTTGAAGATTTAAATTTTTTATATTATTAATTGATAATTTAAAATAAATATACTACTTTTAAATTAAGAATTAGTATATTAAAGAACCCATTGCGCTTGGTTCTCCTTTTGCTAGTGTATTGGATG
>JAPFFP010045832.1:0-11381 GCA_026153255.1 Solanum medicagineum | reverse complement strand
CTTTTATTACTCCTTTTGTTGCCAAAAAGCTTCATGTTAGTCCCTTATTGTTGTGTGAACCTTATAAAGTATACACTGCCATTGGTGAGTCCATTGCTGCTAAAAGAGTCTATAGAAATTGTCCCATGTTCATTTTGCATAAAATCTTACCTTGTGATTTTGTTGAGTTAAATATGGTAGATTTTGATGTTATTCTTGGGATGGATTGGTGCATGCATAATGCTTCTATTGATTGTAGAACCTGTAGGATTAAATTCCAATTCCCTAATGAGCCAGTCCATAAGTGGGAAAGTCATGATGTGGTGGTCAAGGGTAGATTCATTTATTGCCTTAAAGCCAAAAAGTTGATTTCTAAGGGTTGTTTCTATCATCATGTGAAGGTTAGGGATGGTGAATCCAAAGTCCTTCCAATTGAGTTAGTTCTGGTGGTTAATGAGTTTCTTGATATTTTTCTCGATGAGATTCTCGGTGTTCCACCCAATAGGGAAATAAACTTTGGTGTAGACCTCCTCCCCGATACTCAACCTATTTCTATTCTCCCTTACCTATGGCCCCGGTGGAGTTGAAGGAGTTGAAAGAGCAATTGAGGGATTTATTGGAGAAGAGTTTTATAAGGTCCAGTAAGTCACCATGGGGTGCACTGGTGTTGTTTGTGAAAAAAAGTGATGGTTCTCTTAGGATGTGGTTAATTACCGGTAACTTAATAGAGTCACCATAAAGAACAAGTACCCTCTACCAAGGATTGATGACCTTTTTGATCAACTTCAAGGTTCTAGTCACTTTTCTAAGATTGATCTTCTGTCCGAGTATCACCATGCAAAAGTGAGGGAGTGTGACATTTCCCAAGATGGCTTTCTAGACTAGGTATGGACACTTTGAGTTTGTGGTTCTTTCCTTTGGGTTGACTAATGCACTAGCTATATTTATGGATCTTATGAATAGGGGATCTAAACCCTACCTCGACTTGTTTATGGTGGTTTTTATTGATGATATCTTCATTTATTCCCATAGTAAGGAGGAGCATGCAGATCATTTGAAGGCCTTACTGCAAATCTTGAGGGAGAAGATATTGTAGGTAAAATATGAGAAGGGTGAGTTTTAGTTGAAAGAGGTTGTTTTCTCTAGGGCATGTGGTGTCGTGTGATTGTATTATGGTGGATCCTAAGAAAACGGAGGTGATTAGAAATTGGCCTAGCTCCATCGGACATTAGAAGTTTCTTGGGTTTGGCGGGTTATTACCGGAGGTTTGTGAATGGTTTCTCTTCTATTGCATTTCCTATGACTAAGTTGACACAAAAGAAAGGAAAAATTTATGTGGACTGATGAGTGTATGAAGAGTTTCAAACTTTGAAAGATAAGCTTGTCTCCACTCCGACCTTAATTCTACTGGAAGGTTGGAAAGAATTGTTGTATATTGTGATGCCTCAAGAATTAGTTTGGGGTGTGTTTTGATGCAAAGTTATAAGGTGATAGCATATGAGTTATCCCAACCGTGATCTTAAATTGGTGGTCGTGGTATTTGCTTTGAAAATTTGGCATCACTACTTGTACGATGTTCATGTTGATGTGTTCACCGACCATAAGAGTCTCCAATATGTGTGCACCCAAAAAGATCTTCACTTGAAACAAAGAAGGTGGTAGAACTCCTTAAAGATTATGACATAAGTGTGCATTTTCACCCCGACAGAGCTAATGTTATGGCCGATGCTCTAAGTAGGGTGTCTATGGGTAGTCTAGCTCATGTTGATGATGGTGGTAAAGAGGTGGCTAGAGAGCTTCACCGGTTGGTTAGGTTGGGGGTTAGGTAGGATGAAGTTGATAATAGCAGTGTAGTGGCTGGTGGTGGTTCTAAATCTTCTTTGATTGAGGAGCTCAAGGCAAAACAAGATCTTGACCCCACCTTAGTCGAAGGCCTTGGTGAGAGATGGTAAAGTGGAGGTTTTCTCCGAAGGGGGAGATGATGCCCTTAGGTACCAGGGCAGATTATGTGTGCCAAATGTGGATGATTTGAAAGAATCGAACTTGTAGGAGGCCTATAATTCATCCTATTCCATTCACCCTAATTCTACAAAGATGTATAGAGACTTGAGGGAAGTGTATTGGTGGGGTGGTATGAAGAGAGACATTACGAAGTTATTATCCGAATGTCACAATTGCCAACATGTGCAAGCCAAACATCAAAGGTTAGGTGGCCTAGCCCAAGATATAGAGATTCCTACTTAGAAGTGGGAAGAGATCAACATGCATTTTGTGGGTGGGTTGCCTAAGACTAGGAAACGTTTTTATTCTATTTGGGTTGTTGTGGACAGAATAACAAAGTCAGCTCACTTCCTGCCAGTCAAAACCACTTATGGTGCCGAAGATTATACCAAGTTGTACATTCATGAGTTAGTTAGATTGCATGTGGTGCCCTTGTCTAATCATTAAGGATCGTGGTGCTCAATTTACTTCTCACTTTTAGAGGTCTTTCCAAAAAGGTCTTGGTACCAAGGTTAAGTTTAGCACGACCTTTCATCCACAAATGGATGATCAAGCCAAGAGGACTATCAAAACTCTTGAGAATATGCTTAAAGCTTGTGTTTTGGAGTTTAATGGTAGTTGGGATGAACATCTTCCACTCATTGAGTTTGCTTACGATAATAACTACCACTCAAGCATTGGTATGGCTCCCTTTGAGACTCTTTACGATAGGCGTTGTAGATACTTGGTTGGGTGGTTTGAAGTGGGGGAAATGGCTATGATAGATCCGGATTTGGTCATGGAATCCTTGGTGAAGGTGAGGTTTATTAGAGAGAGATTGAAAATAGCCCAATGTAGACAAAATTCCTATTCCAATATGAGGAGAAGAGATCTTGAGTAATTAAGCCCAAGGTTTGTGGGTCCTTATAATGTTTTGAAGAGAATGGGTAGGGTTGCATATTAAAGTGTGGGGGGGACCCATTGCCATAGTGCCCTTGGATGTTACGAGTGTTATAGGAGATAATTTGACTTATACGGATGTCCTGTTGGAGATTTTGGATAGACAATTGAATAGATTGAGAAACAACGATGTAGCTCTCATCAAGGTCCTTTAGAGGAACCAACAAGTCGAAAGTGCCACATGGGAAGCTGAGGCGGACATGAGAAAAACGATATCCATACCTCTTCCACTCTGCTCAAGACGAAGGTACTATTTAAGCCCCCCTATATGATTTCAAGTCCTACGTTTCAGCCCTTATGTCATTTTGCACGCATTCATGTTTATGTTTACTAGTTTATGGTGATTTTTGACATTCATGTTGAGATTTTCAAGAATGATGTTTAAATGTATTTGTTGCATTCATGTCGGGCTGAAATCTTCATGATTACTTCTCTTATACATGTTTCTTTGACATTCGGGGACGAATGCTACCAAGGGGGAGATATTGAAACGCCCCAAAAATGTGCTTTGAAAATGCCCATAATTGTAATTTCCATATATCTCAAATATGTACATGGTATCGAAAATCCGACTTCATATTCTTGATTGGGGGAAAAATTGAGTGGGAAATGGGTATAACCCAAATTTTAGAAGACCCATAGCAAAAAATGATTTTCACAAAATTTTCGAAAATAGAGAGGGTATGTGATGACTCCATGACGCGGACCTGTCGTAGAGCAGTGTTAACACTTCCTTTATTTCTATTTCGGGCTAAGGGCATTGGGGTCATTGCCCCATGCTCACTTATGCATGAAAACACCTATATTTAGCCATTTTTCAACTCCATATAACTCAAACAAATCCTCTCTAAAACCTCTCAATCATTTTATCAAAGTTCCCATCCAAATTCAAGTGTCTCAATATTAATTCTGGATATCAAAAACTCCATTCAGGCTTCAAGTCTCCTTCAAGTTTACATCAAGAAAACCCAAGTTTAAGGTATGTGGGTTTCATTCATGGGGTCATTCCACCCATGGAGCCCAACCTTCCTATTTTATGAAATTTGATGATTTCAAGTTGTATTTCTTATGGTATCTATTATTATTAAATATGAGCATGACATATGTTGGGATTTTGTCAAAATTTATTGATTATGCATGAATATCTATTTTGTGCTTATAGTATGAATAAATCTTTGTCTCTTGAGACTATACATGATTCAAGCTATGAAATCTATAAAGTATTGTGAAGTTTTGATATGATTTACATGTTACCCATGAGGTGTTTTACACTAATGATTGGTGGGTTGATTTATATTACTTTAAGATGGATTGATTTCACTATTTCATTATCTATACTCTTGTATTTTGCCATGATTTGAACATATACTCATATGTGCCCACCAAGTGTTCAATGAAATGTTAAGAATTCTCAAGTTATTTACATGTTTTACAAGTCAAATGACTTCATGATGAATATGGGCTATCAATTATGCTATGAATTCATAAAATTATCTATCATTATGCAAGTATCAAGCTAACCCCTATTTTCAAGATTTCACCTCTTGTGATCCATTCATGTTAAAGAAAGGGTTCATGTATGATTATGATCTATTCTCACATTTCAAGCTAGGCTCATTATTAGAGGTCAAGTATGTTTAAGAGCTACTCATGTCATGGTTCCATGTTTATTACAAGTTATTAAAGTTATGATTATTTCAAGTATTCCGTGGGATTAGAATTAGCACCGATGGATTGGATGTCGACGTGGACTATCTTTAAGGGTCCATACTCCTTTCCTCAAATTATGTGCCAACATAGGATTATGTTATACCCTTGCTATACTAGTGGATCCATTTAGTGCACTTTATCATGAAATCCACTTCGAAATAGGACAGGTTTCCATAAGGTGGGTTACTTCTCCGAAATGGGATTGGCAACCATAAGGTGAAGTATGGTTTACCTTGGCAAGTAGACTACCTTTTTACCAATGAGGGGTAGGCATTGAGATTCCAATTTGTAGCTCTCTTGGTCTTTTTCTTTGTCGGTTGAGGTCTCTTTCCACATACGTATCATGTTCTATGCAAGTTGAGTGATTTATAAACATGTCTACTTTAAGCATTGATCATGCATTATGCTTATCTGTTGCCTATGACTATGCATTTTGACTATATTGAGTTATGTCTTATTGCACTATATCCTACATACTGAGTGCATTCAAACGTACTAACATACAATTTATGCCTACATGATATCACCATGTAGGGACAGGAGCTCCTCTTTATCATCCTCCACGTGGCTAGTGAGATTATTCAAAGATAAGCTTGGTGAGCCCTCAAGTTCGGGGACACTATCTACCTTCTCTTACTATTTCTAAGACTTTTGTATGATGAATATTTGATATTTTGAGGGTGAGCCCGGAAAGTGTCTTGGCCCCTGCTCCATTCCAAGTTAGAGGTGTATGTTGGATATTTATGATGTTATTCTGCTATGAGTTTGACTCTTATGCTTCATTTATATTCAAGACTTCCCTTAGCCCCGATTCCCTTTTTTATATCTCTTGTTGTTGTTGTTTTGCTTTCGCGACCAAGGATGTGTGATTGATATGCTGAGATGCTTGTTTGGGGTTCCTTCGGGTTCCCCATTCACCATGTCATATCTAGGGGTTGTGACAGTGTCTAGTGCAGTCTATTCCTACAATGTCTATGATTGATTTCTTCATTCCATCACATGTGTTCCTAAATGTTGCATCATTTATTTCTTATTGATCATTATTCCTTGTGCATGCTTAAGCTCATGTTAATATTGCCTTTATGTTCCATTTATTAAAGTCTTGAACTTATGAATAATGAGATTACAAATTTCATACTTGCATTGCATCTCATGCAATTAGTACATTTTCAAAAGTACTAACATATGTTTTTCCTTCATGATGTCACCATATAGGGACCGGCGAGGAGCTCTCCTCAAGCTCGTGCCTAGTTCTTTCGACGCTCTTGTGGTGCGCCCTTAGTTCAGGACTCCACCTATTTTCCTTTCTTGTTATGTATTTTTGGGCATGATGTATATTTTGGGTTTTAAGCTGGAGGCTTTTAGTTTCTATGTTCAAATTTGGAATCTTTTCTATTTGAGGGAAACCGACTGTTTACTGATTCTTGTTTTTTCATGTTTTAGATGGAATATTTGTAGACACTATGTATGTTTTGAGATGTTTCTTTTATTCAAAAGATATCCGATAGACCCTATCCTTTTTATTTCAACAAAATGAATGAGTTTGTGCCTATGAATGCTCAATACATTAAGATAGCTTGGATGAGGTGCCTACGGATGTCTCATTCTTTGTGTTACGATTAGGCCCTAGGCTTGGATCATGACAAACTTTCAAAATATTCCTTGGATGTCCAAACATACCTCGTCAAGTAGAGTCTCGTTTAAGGTTGTGAAGCACACCACAACAATGAATGAGAGGCTATGAGATATTTAGGAAAGTCTTCCCTTCTTCATTATACATGTTATGACTTTAGAGATGTCTAAGGTTCTCCTACAACTAATGACATTCTCCTTGTTATTTCTAGATCATACCACAAAGAAGAGTCCCACAACTAAGGAACACACCCAAGCAAAAAGCCCCTCTATTGAAACAAGATGACAGGGTGTCTCATGTGGAGTTTAGAGCTCCATTCACCATGCTAGCACAAGCTTTGGCTAATTAAGCCAATGAGGAGATTTCTGTCCCTCCCTAAATGCCCACTCCAGCTACATGGTTTAGAGATTTCATGTGGATAAGTCCTTCGGAGTTTCTGGGCTCTAAAATGGAAAATGATCATGTCGATTCTATTGATGAAGATTACCATATTATTGCCATAGGGGGAGTTCCCTCGAAAAAGAAGTCTTAGTTGGTGGACTACCAACTAAAAGGGTTGGCAAAGATAAGTTATGAATAATGGGTGGAAAAAGGAGCAAAGGAACAGGTCCAACCGAATGGGAGGAGTTCAAAGGTGGTTTGTTGGACCAGTTCTTTCTAATAGAGTTGAGGGAGGCTAAGGTACAAAAGTTTATCAACCTTAGTCAAGGTCATATAAGTGTGAGAGAGTATTCTCTCAAGTTCACTAAACTCTCCAAATATGCCCTTTTCATGGTAGCTAATCCATGAGCCCTGATGAGCAACTTCACATCCAATGTGTCGGACTTAGTGTCAAAGGAATACAAAATGACCATGCTTGTTAAGGAGATGGACATCTCCCAGTTGAAGTTGTACATCAAACAAATCGAGGAGGATAAGTTGAAGAGAGAATACGGGAGTCCAAGAGGACTCGAGTTAATGGTGGGGGATATTCTCACCAAAGGAGTAGAGGCCACAAAACGTACCAAGGTTGACATAAGCAAGGAGGCCAAGGGTCTACCAACACCCCTTCTCCCCGATTCACAAAGGGCAAGGGATATCTCCAAAGCTGCAAACTTTTAATTGCCCTAAGTGTGGGAGACCCTACAAGGGAGAGTGCTTGGCCAGCTCAAACACATGCTCCAAGTGTGGAAAGCCCGGACACCATGCACAGTATTGTAAAAGTGGAGGTGTGAGGCGTAGTGCCAAGATGGGAAAGTTCAAGGTGCCCCAAGGATCAATCGATTCTATGATCTTCATGGCCAATAAGAAGTTAAAGAGGCCCCAGATGTTTTTACCAGTATGTTGAAAGTTTATATTTTTTATTCATATGCATTGTTAGATTCAGAGGCAAATTTGTCATTTGTAACTCCTTCTCTTACAAATAGGTTCCATGGATGTCTCGAAATCCTTAAGGAGCCTTATGGAGTGTGTACCCTTATAGGAGAGTATATTGTTGTACAAAGAGTCTATAGAAATTGTCCTATTTGCATCTAGCATAAAGTTGTCCCTTTGTGACCTAGTAGAACACTCCATGGTTGACTTCGATGTTATACTTGGGATGGATTGGTTGCTTGCTTGTCATGCATCCATAGATTGTCGAACTCATAGAGTCAAGTTTCAATTCCCAAACGAGTCTATTCTTGAGTGGGAGGGTAGAAATTTTTCATGTATAGGTCGGTTTGTCTTCTTTCTAAAGGTCCAAAAAATAATCTCAAATGTATTCATATATCATCTATTAAGGGTCAAAGATGTCACTTCCAAAGTCCTTTCTCTTGAGTCGGTCCCCTTTGTCAGTGAATTCCTTGATGTATTTTCAGATAAGTTATTGGGTGTCCTTCCTAAAAGGGAAATAGATATCAACATAGATCTCTTACCTGATACTTAAGCTATCTCAATTCCTCCTCATTGAATGGCTCCCATGGAGTTGAAGGAGCAAAAGGAACAATTGAAAGATTTGTTGGAAAACGATTTCATTAGACCTAGTAGGTCTCCATGGGGTGCCCCAATTTTGTTTGTAAGAAAGAAGAATGAGTCACTCCACATGTATATAGATTATAGGCAACTCAACAAGGTCATTATTAAGTATAAATATCCACTTCCAAGGATAGATTACTTGTTTGACCAATTACAAAGGGCTAAAGTTTTCTCCAAGATTGACTTGAGATTAGGGTATCACCAACTAAGGGTGAGAGAGTGTGATATTCCTAAGATGGCTTTCCAAACTAGGTATGGTCACTTTAAGGTAATGTACTTTAGTCTCGCTAGTGCACCAACTATCGTCATGGACCTTGTGAATAGAGTATTCAAGCCCTACCTCGACATTTTCATAGAGGTATTCATCAATGACACCCTAATCTATTCCGAAAGTGAGGAAGAACACGTGGAGCACTTGAGAGTGGTGTTACAAACTTTGAGGGAGAAAAGGCTTTTTGCAAAGTTTTAAAAGTGTGGGTTCTGGGTAAGTAAGCTTGCCTTCCTTGGACATGTGATGTCAAGTGATGGCATCAAGTTTGACCCTTAAAAGACATAAATGGTGAGAAATTGGCCAAGGCTATTGACTCCTATGGATATTAGGATTTTCTAGGGCCTATTTGGGCACTATGTGATGGTTTTAGAAGGTTTCGCCTCCATTTCATCCCTATTGACCAAGTTGACTCGAATGAAGGCAAAGTTTTTGTGAACGGATGAGTGTGACAAGAGTTTTCTTAACCTTAAAGGATTGGTTAGCCTCAATAATTAGGTTACGATGTATGTTAATGAAACATGGAAAGGTAATAGCTGTGCCTCAAGGCAATTTAAGGTGCATGAGAAGAACTAGCCAACTCATGATCTTGAACTTGCGGTCATGGTATTTGCTCTGAAAATTGGGCGTCACTACTTGTATGGGGATTATGTAGATTTATTCATTGATCAAAAGAGCCTTCAACATGTTTTCACTCAAAAAGAATTCAACTTAAGGTAATAGAGGTCGTTAGAGCTTCTCAAGGACTATGATATAAGTGTGAAGTACCACTAGGGAAAAGCCAATATGGTAACCGATGCTTTGAGTAGAGTTTTCATGGGTAGCCTGTCTCACCTAGAAGATGATAGAAAAGGGAGATTATACAAAGAAGTCCATAGGCTCGGTAGCTTGGGAATAAAGTTGAATGAATCGGGTAATAGTGGTGTGATGGTGCTATATGGGTCCGAATCTTATTTGATTGAGGAGGTTAAGCCCAAGAAAGACCTTGATCCCACCTTAGTTGAATTGAAACCTTTAGTGCAAGAAGGAAAGATAGAAGTTTTCACTCAAGAGAGATGGTGTACTCTGATATCAAGGGAGGTTCTGTGTGCAAATGTTGATGAATTGAAAAAGTTCATATTGCAAGAAGCTCACAACTCTTGTTATTCTATTCATCTCGAATCTACAAAAATGAATAGAGATTTGAGGGAGTTCTATTGGTGGAGCAGAATGAAGAGGGACATTACCAAGTTTGTGTTCGAGATACCAATTGCCAACAAGTTAAATTTGAGCATCAAAGGTCGAGTGGCCATGCTCAAGATATTGATATTCCTACTTGAAAGTGGGAAGAAGTCAATACGGTCTTTGTAGTGGGGTTGCATAGGACCAAGAAGAGATTTTACTCCATATGGTTGATAGTGGATCAAATGACAAAGTCAGCTCACATCTTGCTCATCAAAATGATATTTAGTACCGAAGACTACACTTAGTTGTAAATCTGGGAATTGGTGAGGTGGCATGGGATTCCATTATCCATCATAATCTTGGTACCAAATTTATCTTTCATTTTTGGAAATCATTCTAATAGGTTCTTGGTACTAAGATGAAGTTGAGTACCACCTTTCACCCCCAAATCGATGGGCAAGCCTAGAGGAATATTCAAACATTGGAAAATAATTTAAGATCTTGCATGTTGGAGTTAAAAGATAGTTGGGATGAGCATTTTCCTCTCATCGAGTTTGCCTACAAAATAGCTTTTAAGCAAGCATAAAGATGGCATCATTTGACGCATTGTATTGTAGTGTCATGACCCAAGCTTAGGTCCTCGACGTAACACGATGAATGGGGAACCCGAAGGGACCCAAACAAGCCTCTTACATATCATTACACATCCTTGATTGCGGAAGCAATTAAACAACATCAATGAAACGACCCCAAAAATTGCACAAAAATGTGCCTCGAAATGCCTGAAATTTTAATTTTTATATATCTTAAAGCTTGTTCATTATTTCAAAAGTCCGACTTCATATTTGTGATCAGGGGGTCAAAATTAGGTTATAAAGGGTCTAACCTTGATTTAACAGTGAAAATTAGCAATTTTAAATTTTTAAGTGACAAATTCCAGTGGGGTTTACGGGTTCTCTCTGGATGTGCCAAGGGCACGGTTTAGTGTAATTCCTTCTCCGCGACGCGAAGAGGCGTATTTTTCCTGACAATGTTTTCTAGTACGGTCCAAAATATTCAAAGTATTGGGCACAAGTTTCCTAAACGTATTTTTATCTATACTTAGCTAAATTTCACCCTTATATCGTCCAAAACATTTCACAATATTCCCCAAACACATCCATATTTTCACTCTGAAATTCAAGAATCAAAACCCTCATCCAGATATTAAGGATTCTCTTCAAGCTTCAAGCCTCCTTTTTTAAACTTCATCAAGAACTTCCCTAAAGCTAAGGTATGTGGTGTTAAACCATTGGGTCCTTCCACCCATGGTGCCTAAGCCTCTTTTTTACTAATATTTCATGATTTAAAGTTTATTTTACATGTGGGTCTTATATATTGAGACATTTACTGCACAGTGATTTTAGTTCATGAATGTATGGTTGTTTAGCATGTTTTGAGCTCTAAATCTTTGATCTAATGTTAGATTTGATGAGGGGTTTTAATGTGAATGTCTTGGGGGTGTTGCAAGATGTTGGTTAACAGTTTTACAATAGATTTTCTTGCATGATTTCATCTGTAAGTTGCATGGTCTTTTACCCCTATTACACATCCCCAAGGTGTTTGATAAAATGTCCGGTTATGTTTTCTTGAGGAATTGAAGGTCCAAAGCATTAGATATGATACGATTGATGTTGTGATGATGAAATGAGC
>JAPFFP010045831.1:0-11381 GCA_026153255.1 Solanum medicagineum | reverse complement strand
TATGAAAGAGACTCATATTGAGCCTTATTTCATTGTCTCACCTGACTGGGTATACTAACCACCACTTCTACTCCCTTTCCTTTACCTTTGTTCTTCCTGGCTTCTGGTATACTTGCTGTAGAAAACAATTTAGGGGTTAGACACAATCCACCTATTACACTTAGCTCTATGGCATGATCCAAAGAACGAAAAGAAAGTAATAACTCCTAAATGCCACGTTGCCTCCTGCTTATAAATGTGGTGCACAACACATCCATAAATAAGAGTCTACATAGACACGACTTTATAGACTCCCTAGGATGACCCGCTCTGATACCACTTCTGTCACGCCCAAAGTCCCATTAAGGCGGACTAGCACCCGCTACCAATAATGCCCGGGAGAACCAACCTGTATCTATGCACTTTCTAGACATATTATAAGGAATTTCTACATTCAGCATGCCTCTAAGAAAGTAAATAGTAATAACAAGCCAAAAGAAAATGCATATGGTTAGGCCATTGGGGCCACGATGTCTAAAGTACGAGAGATGACCAAACTTTAATTTAAATAGTTTACAAAGCCACTAGCTAAGAAAAAGCATCTGATAAGGGTCGGGACAGGCCCCACCTCGACTAACTGTACAGCACAAAAATATAAGTTCTAGACATACAAGGCTCCGAAGCAACCCAGAGCATGGTAATAGCAGCTAGAAAATCTTGTACTCCTACTTGGGAGATCTACTAGCACCTATACCTGAAGCACGAAATGCAGGTCCCCCATAAGGGATATCAGTACGGGATAATGTACTGAATATGTATGGCAGGAAATATGCATATGAAGTAACAACTCAAATGAAACTATGCACTGGTGTAGGATAGGAGACCAACCTTAGTCATATTATGGGATCATGTACTTTATGTTCATTTTATTAATTTACCTTTACTGTATAATCTATGCACACCATGTAATACAAATGACCAACTGATCGGTGGTAAATCCATATCGGGATCGTCCCTGCCTAGGCTTTTCCTTTCACCCTTTGGGAAACCCCCAGTGATAGGATGACCCTAGCGAGGTGATTCTTCCACCCCTTAGGTTACCACCCATCAACAAGCAATATTCTTTATCTTTCAATTACTTTTGGGATGATTCTTTTGGTGGTCATAATATTGGAACTGGAGGACTGTAGATACAACATATGACATGTAAATAGTCACAAAAGACAACATCATAATGAAAGGAGTAGGTTACACAAATAATGAAATGCATAGGAGGTAGAACAACACATGAACTTTATTTAGTAGAACGAACTCACGCAACTTGGTATCCAAGTATGTATGAAGGTTTGAAAATGACTATGTATGGGAGAATATAAACATGTGAAAGTGTGGAGACATGGCTGTTTGTTATGTTGAAGTACATAAAAGACTCTATGTACCAAGGAAGAACCTAGGTTTCATGCCAAGTAATACGAAATCGAGTAGCCTTACATACCTCGTTGAATGACCTCGTTATTACCTCGAGATAACCTTTCCATTCTCCAAATATTTATCTACAACATAATAGGTGATAAAACTAGCATTAGCAGCCAATAGATGCATCTTGGCAGCCCAATCTCATAAAAAACAACATACGGGCAGCAAGCAGATAATTATAAACCCGAGCGTATTCTTTCAACCTTTCTGCCCTAATCGTATTTTCTAATACATGTTCTCATGTACATATCATATGCAGCCCATTTTATTGCCATAACAGTCTTACAATAGCCCATAATGCACAATACATAACAATTCTACACAACATACATATAGGCGGCATAACGTTACATCTCTTTACTACATCTCGGCGTCGACAATCCCGAACCTATTTCAAATTTACCCAAACTGTCCTCAACATATCTATACATATAATCATCCCTAAAATAGTCTTAAAATAGTACCAAGGCAGTCATGAAGGACATGAGGCAATAGCCTTTCATCCCACAGCCCACAAGTTCGTACTAAGAACACAATTACGATATCTTATAAGAACTCTCTTTTACGGACTGTAAAAATGGTGCAGCAGCCTTTATACATCATTATAGAACTAATACTCAATATAAGTAGTAGCCTCCCTTCATAATCAATCCAAAGAAAGGAGAAAAGCTTCCAAATAAACAAGAAAAATGTACAACAACCTTTGGAACACATGTTGTCCAACAATTTCTGCAAGCATAACTAGCATATATTTCTTGTTTACTATAGGATAAGTATAATAATACATGGATATTTCCACTTACCTTAGCCTTCAAGATTCAGTTTTCATTCAAGAACCCTAGAGGGTTTGTATTGGCTGCCTTGTGAAGTGAAGTAAAGAGAAAAGAAGAGTCTTTAGGAAGCTGAAAATTTGTTTCAAAGTGAAATGACTTTAGGGGCTATATTTGAGCCCTTTTTAAAGGGTCTCTTTGGACAACTTTCTCTTGAATGTTGGACCACATTTTGATATATATTAATAAGCTTGTTATGCAACAGCTTTTCCCTCACACTTGGGCCTAAATGGGTCTCAAAGTTTATGGGCCTTGGCTGCCCATTTTCTTAATTCCTCTTCACTTGGTTTGGGACCAATTAGTCAAGTGAGTTGTGATGTACTTGGGCCTTTTTGTTATTCATCTTGAGTTGTAAGCATTTTCCAATTATGATAGTAAAACATGGGCTAAAGTTACACCCTTAACATGGACTTCGTTCATTATCGGACTTGGACACATTCGACATCAAGCCTCGTCTCAGTTTAGCTAGCAAATTTAAGCTAAGCAAGCAGGTGCCTCACCTGCTAGCTTCCTATGTCCTACAAGTACCTCACTTCTTAACCTCGTTTAAGGTCGTAATCTTCTCAATTTGACTTAAAACTTATTTACACTCGACCCTCTTCAGTGTTAGACATATATATTGCCCTCTAATTTGAGATTCAAGCACTTTTAAGAATTGGTGCTAATTTGAAAAGCCATATCACGTTTCATTTGCATAGAACTAGTACATGTAAGATGTGGGGTGTTACAAGTTCAAGCAAAATATATATCACAAAATCGAAGACTTTCAACAAACCCATCACCCTATACGGAGTCTACTCCACCACTTGATAAGCATATAAAGTATAGAACCTATTGTTATGAGGACCATTACCTTATTGGGCCCTTAGTCGGACTTGATAGGTACATTACCTTGTAGGGCCCTTAGTCGGACTTGACCACCCAAAACCTTTGACCTTGAGGACAGCCTACTTGACCCTTATTTAAAGCATCACTGTAACAACCCAACCTAGGTCATAGTCATCACATTATGAATGAGATACCTAAAGGTACCTAACCTAAGCCATCATATCTATCCTAAGAATTCATTAGAATTAAATCAAACTTTCCAGAATAAAAATGGTTAAATGGTCTATGGGACCATACTATGACAATGAAGCAACATAAAAAGATACATCAACATTTTTGCCGATAAGGCATACCGGTGAAACATAGATGGACGAAACCAATAATGATCGATTTTCATCAAATAGAAAGACTCCAATGTTGAACAACATAGAATGTAAAAGCCTTAAAAGGCCAATGTATACATCATCTCATAAGAAAATACAAGCTAGAATAGAAAATGGTAAAGTCACAAGCTAAGGGTTCACCACAACAAAAGCACTAGTGTTGAATGCCGTAAAACTAGCCACAAGCTGGTGGCCAAATGCCTGTCCCTACATGGTTAAATCATGCAGGAAAAATATATGTTAGTACATTGGAATGTACTACGTACGTGAGATGTAATGAAATCATGAAATTGTAAATACTATCACTCATAACTAAAACATATAAATATACATGAGGTAGCAAGATACATACATAGAAGCTTGAGCATGCACAAGGAAAATCACTCAATATGACTAAGAGTCATTGCATGAGAAATCACATGTAAGGAATCATATAATACAATCATAAACTTGTAGGAGAAGATCTTAACCGATATATAAGACCTTGTGAGCTGCTACGTGAAGTCCAACAAAACCCTTTACATTGGCTAAGGGAGACCAGTTGCCTGGTGGACTCTGTCACATCTTATGCATCTTTATATAACATAAATGGCGTACGTGGATCCACTATCCTAGCCTACAAGGTCTCCTCACATGGCATACATTTAATAAGATAAAAGGTTGCTAATAAAGTACCCTTACCGAACCCCAACTCGATATTACATTCAGTGCTAAGTCATCCCATGGAATCTTTAAAACATAACTTAGTCAAATTATGATAGTTAGAATCATAAGTAGAAAATGATAAGAGTAGCTCAAACTTAAGGAAGCACCAAGTGAGTATTGTCCTTTCATCTCGAGGACCTTCTTAACACCTGTTGGGGGAATTTTTAACATGCTTATATCATTGACAAATCATGTCTTTAAAACCTTTCTTTAGTTCCCTAATCTTCACTTTAAACTTAACACTAAACTAGGTGGGCAGGTCTTTTAAATTGAAAAAATCATATATCACAAAACCATGCATAAATCATATATCACAAAACCATGCATAAATCATGAAAGTATATCCATTTAAAACATGTAAAACAACCAACACTTCATCATTAAGAAAACTTGTCATTGGGCTCATCACCAATAACTTGAATATATGTAGAAATACTTATTAAAATATCATAGTATATCATTGAAACCATTAAAGAACATAAAGTAGCATAAAATCACCATCGGTGCATATTAACCTAAAAGGAATTTAAAGAAAAGGAGAATACATTATGAAGGACTTTGAGGGTGAAAAAAGACTCACAAATCAAACTCACATGCCTTTTTAAGCTTGCGAAAATTGAACTTGAAACCTTTGGGAAGAACGTTGAAATCCTGACCCTTTTTGCCATGCCTTCTAGACAGAATAATGCCTTAGATATTTTGGGAATATGGAAGAATGAAATGGATGGGGATTTCTTAGGGTTTAAAATCTAATTTAGGAAACCTTGAATCCCTAAGATGACATAGTATTGGTATTGAAATTTGTGATATTAACAAAACTACCCTTAATTAAAACTACCGGAATGGTTCTAGGAAAGCCCAATTACAGACTATGCTTTGAACCATGGACTATAGTCTAGTTCATCCTATTAACTTTTTCAAAATTTCAAAAACTATTTTGCTGCACCTAAACCACAAAAGACTTTCTACGGACCGCCCTTTGATCCTTGCTAGTGGTTGGACTCGTAGACTACTTCCACACTATAGTCTAGTTCTTACTTTTTTGGGCTTTATCTACAAATGGTATCTATGGACTGTATAATGGCATATGAACAATTTTTCTAATCATCTTTCTCTTTCCAACAAACTCTAAATAACCTCTTGTTGAGACTTTTATCTATGAACCTATCTACAATCTGTCATGCTTCCTACAAGCCGTCATTGGGTACTTGGGATGGGTTACTTTTTCCCTTGCTTGAAGTTCATATTTAAGGACAAACCTAAGGGAATGTCAACCTACGGGCCCTACATAGGCCTCGTAAACTGACCCCAGGTAATTTTTTCCCAACTTTTTCTGTACTCTTAGATGTAACACCCCTCATGTTCATAGGCCTAAAAAATTGGAAGGTTAATATTTTGCAGATGGTTTTATACAACGAGCTACTCTATGACCCGTAGAAAGAACCACGAATCATAGGTAGGTTCATGGAAGTTTCCCAGTAAAAATGGAAAAAAACGAATTTTGGAAGCTGACTTACATGTTACAAAGACAGGCCATATAAGGAACCAAACCAATGAAAATGTTTCATAGAAAGAAGCCCTAAAGGACCTAAATTTTCTAAGTCTGGAGCACTACTATGGAAGGACTTACAACTGGTAAGTGGAAACACAAATTTTTTTGCATATTTATGGAATAGAAGCTAAAAATTCTAGAAACTCGACTTTTGTCTCATAGTTCTACGTGACTAGGTACAGACCATTAGAAAAACCAAAACCTGTGGTAAATGTCTTATAGACGGTTACAACAGTTTATACGAAAGGGAATTTTTGATATTTCCAATTCATCTTAGTCCTAAACTATGTCATTTTTGCTATCATTGCTGACTTAACTGACCTACGCCCTATAAGTTCAATTCCAAAACTTTACAAAGCCTTTAATCCTTAGATTTCTCTTCGCGGTTCTTAATATTTTTCTTTCTAATTTAAGGATTCCATTGAAGCTAGGGCTTGAATGTATCACCATGGTTTTTCCTGATCTATTTCTTCAATTCTAAGAATTTTACTTGTGGTATGTAGGACTTTATTCATGCATTAGTTTCATCATGAAGCCCAATCCAACCTCCTTTTTATCAAAGTTTCATGATGATTTCTTATGGATTTTTATGCTATGGTTCACAATGCATGAATTATAATTATTCCATGGTTATTGAGCATATCTATGCATTATTTATGATGAATTGCATCATGTGTATGAATTTCAAGAAAAAAGTATATGATTTCAAAGTGTGCATGATTAGGGATTAATGATTAGGTATGAGTTCCTTTACTAATGATCTAAATTGATTTTAATGCATATTTCCCTCTATGAATTCTCATCTAATTGCATGATTTTGACTGAACTATCCATGGACCCACACTTAGCCCTAGTCTCTTATGACAAAGCTATGAATTATATTATTACAAACTAAAATATGTAAAAGCATGTTTTGAATAATGATGACAATAATGATATGATAATGATGAAGCTATGATAAAGATGGTGATGAAAACCATAATGTTTATGATATTGATGTTAAGGTTTGAATGTCTACCCACACTATGATAAAAAAGCAAAGTGGATGGACTATTCTTATTACATGATATTTCATGAAAGGTTGTGATGGTCATTTCAAAAGCTATGGAGAATGATTTTAAAAGAAGAATGGATTATGTTAAAAGTTATGTATGTGCATGATTTATGTTTCCGTGGGGATATAACTTAGCACTTTGAGGGCATTAGTAGATACCATAGTCCCACAACAATGTGCCACTATAGGAATGATTTTCATGTTTTTATTCCTCAAAGATGTGCTCTTTGATCCAGTTATCTTTAAGTAACACTCACTGTGGTAGGACAGAGCCTAAAGGGTGGGGTCAAATATGCGTTCCACTATACTAGAATAGAACCAATAGGGCGAGGATCGAGTTTACATTGGCAAAGTATACTCCTCTTTGCTTAATGTATAGAGAACATTGAGATTCCATGTAATAGTCATGGTCCTATATGTCAGTTATGGTCTTCTTCCCACATATATATGTGAATATTATGAATGAATCTAATGATGCTTATCCTATGATTTTAAACTTGCATGCACATGCATGTTGTGTCCTTATCCCATTGATTATGACTACGCATACTAATATTATTGTGTTGTCCTTTGATTCATGTCTTGCTTATATACTTAGTACATTTCGTGCACTAACTCATACTTCTTTGCCTATATGATTTAACCGTGTAGGGGTTGAAGATGAAGGACACTATTTCATTATGTGTCTAGATCCAGATTTCGGGTTTAGAGATCTATTGGTGTGTTCCCATGCTTCGGGAACAAGCCCCTTACGATGCTTTCCTTCATGTTGAGACTTTACCATTTTCTTTGATGTACATCATGACAGTGAGCTCATGACGTATGTTTTAGATCCGACTAAGATCTTTGATGTAGTGACATGGTTCAGACTTAATAGATTGATGTATATTCTCCTATCTGAATCATGATACTTTCACTTATATATAATTCGCTTGATTATTCCCTTATGCATGTTATTTCTCCCATATAAAGGCTTATGATATGAATGCAATGCTTGGATGGAAGGTCTTTGGGTGTCACATTCTCCATGCCATGACTAGGCCCTAGGTTTGCGTTGTGAAATTAGGGTCCTAAACTAGGATTCATTATAATATCTACCCCTTAGGAACATTCATCCACAAATATACTTAAACGGAGGCTCTATGGAGTTAATGATCATCTAATACCCCAACATGAATGCAAAAATGCAACATAAACATCATTTTATAAAATTTACAAAATCTACTTTCAAAACATATCTCAGAAAAGTCATGAAACATAAGAATGAGTGCATGCATCATGCAAAACAAAAATGCAAGGAATTAGAGGTTTGAGGTATAATTTCTCAATACCTTAGGTTTGAGTAGATTTGGATAGATATGGGTAACGCTTTGTCATATCTTCTTACACTTTCCTTGTGACACCCTCAACTTTTTGATTCCTCCGAAGCATTTTGACGGATGCAACTTCCTTGTTCCTTAGCCTCTTCACTTGCCGGCCTGTAATCTCAACCGGTACCTCTTCGCATCATGCAAAACAAGCTGCAAAGGAACAATGGAGTTTGGGTCATCTATGAACATCCTCAACATTGAAACATGAAAAAACGGATGGATCAAATGCATCTTATTAGGTAGATCCAACTAATATGCCACATTTTCCACTCTTTTCGCCACCTTGTAAAGCCCTATGTACCTAGTGATTAATTTTCCTTTTTACCAAACAAGATCTTGCCTTTTGTAACGACCCAACCTAGGGGCATAGTCGGCACATGATGAATGAGATACCCCAAGGCACCTCACCCAAGCCATCTTAAGAATTCATAGGCATAAAGATAAAGAATTGCTGATTAAAAAAATGGAAGGAACAATGGGACTTTTTAAGAAAATTAAGAAACATTAAAAAGCACGAATAACTAACATATTTTTGTCCATAAAGCATACCAGCAAACATATCGATGGATGGAACAGATAGCGATTAGTTTTCACCAAATAGAAAAGGCTCGAATATTTAACAACATAAAAAGTAAAAGCCTCAAAAGGGCCACATATAGACCATCTCAAAATAAAAATACAAGATAAAGTAAAAAATAGTAGATTCACGAACTAAGGGCTCAGTAAAACGATCACAAAAAAGTGCCTGAAAATGTGACTCGGAAGTTCCCGAAGTCGTAATTTCCATATATATCAAAATTAGTGCGTGATAATAAAAATCCAACTTAATATCCTTGTTTAGAGGGAAACATTGAGTGGGAAATGGGTCTAACCATGATTTAAGAGCAATTGTAGCAAAATTTGAAAATCGCAAAAATGCAATTTCTAGTGAGCTAGCGCGCTCCAGAGGAATGGAAAGGGTATAATTTATTGCAGGTTTTTGTGTTCTAGTCCAAGGCTTTTGGGTCTTGGGCCCAAGTCTTCTCATGCGTGAAAAAACCTATACTTAGCCATATTTCACCTTCATATCATACAAGACATTCCCCTATACTCTCTCAAACCCTTAGACTAATATTTCTCTCAAAATTCAAGTGTTCAAATCTATTTCGAAACTTAAGGAATTCATCCAAGCTTCAAGCCTCCATTTAAATCTTCTTCAAGGAATTCCTCGAAGTCAAGGTATGTGGTTTCAACTATCGGGCTCTTTTACCCATGGTGCCTAAGCATCCTTTTTACCTAAATTGCATTATCGTAAGTTGATTTACTAATGGGTCTTACTTATTATGAAGTTGGCTATGAACTATATTAGGGTTTCATAAACTTGTGATTGTTTGAGCATGTTTTGAGCTATGAATCTATCGTCTATTGCCTTATCTGATGAATGGTTTTGATGTATATTGAATGAGGGTATTACCAGGTATTGGTGGGTTGTTTTACATTGGATTTTCTTGCATGATTCCACTCTTGAATTGCATGATCTTACACTAGCATTACACACCGACCAAGTGTTTGATAAAATGTCTTGCTTTGGATTCTTGAACTATTGATGATCCATTGTATGACCTATGACTTAACTGACTTTATAATAATAAAAGGAAGGTATTTATATGCTGATTTCATGAAAAGTATCTATTGTGATGAAAGTTGACCAGTTGCCTAGTTTGGGGGGCAATAGGCCCGAACTACCACATTAAGGGGTTTATACCTCATTCACCTATCTCGGGGAGTGGATGGCCCATGCCACCACATTGAGGGGTATATACCTCATTCCCCTAGCTCAGGGGTGGTAGGCCCATGCTACCACATTGGAGGGTATATACTTAATTGCCCCACCAAAGAGGTAGTACGCCTTGTTTATGTAAGGATGGTCACCTTCTTCACATGTAATATGTTCTATATAAGCATGTTTTGCTCTAAGTATAATTCATTCATGCCATATTACTAATATGCTATATCTTGCTTACAATATGGCATTTTGCCATGTGCCTATCTCTTGTTGCATTGCATCCTACATACTTAGTATATTCAAATGTACTAACTCATACTCTATGCCTACATAATGTTACCATGTAAGGACCATAGCACCGAATGATCATCCTCCTCTTCGTGGCTAGTACTTCTACTCAAAGTTAGTTGCTGAATCCTCAATTCTAGGATAATGACATTGATTGTATGATATGTATTAAGACTCTCTTACCTTTATTGCATACCTATGACTTTGAGGGTGAGCTTGGCTGCTTGTCTTGGCCCCCTCTCTTATCTACGTAGCAGATGTGTTTGAAACGCCCTAAAAAGTGCTCAAAAATATGCCTCTGAAGTGCCCGGAGTCGTAATTTACATGTATCTCAAAATCCATCGTGATATCAAAAACTCAACTTCATATTCTTGATCAGGGGGAAAAATAAGTGTGGAATGGTCTAACCCGGATTTTAGAGCAAATGAATCGCAATTTCATTTTTCGAAGTTAAAATTTATAGTGAGCTATTCACGCCAAGGGCGCACCACAATGTATTTTCTTTCCAATTTTTGTATCTCAATCCAAGACTTTTGCGCCTTGGGACTAAGTGTTCTCATGCGTGAAACTACATATACTTATCAATATTTCACCTTCATATCATCCAAAACATTCCCCAATACTCACTCAAACACTTATACAAATATTTCATCCCAAATTTCAAGTCCCACAACTCATCTGGATCTTAAGGATTTCACACAAGCTTCAAGTCTCCATTTCCAAGCTTCATCAAGAACTCTCCAAAGCTAAGGTATGTGGGTTTCAACCATTGGGTCCTTTCACCCTTGGAGTCCAAGCTTCCTTTTACCCTAAATTATATGAATCTAAGTTGATTTACTTATGGTTCTTCATTATTATAAATTTGACTATAAACTATGTTGGGGTCCAAAACTGAGTACTTGCAGTGCAATTTCAGCGGGGTGAGGGAGGAAGCGATCTCAGTGGTGAGATTAGACACTCAACCTATCCCCTAAAGGGAAATGTTTAAGTATCTGGGGTCCATCATCCAGAGTAATGGTGATATCGATGAGGATGTCACACACCGTATTGGGGCAGCTTGGACTAAATGGCGGTTTGCATCTGGGGTGTTGTGCGACAAAAAGATACCACCTAAACTTAAAGGTCAGTTCTACAGAACGGTGGTTAGACCT
>JAPFFP010045830.1:0-33846 GCA_026153255.1 Solanum medicagineum | reverse complement strand
AGTCATGCCGTGATAATAAATCAGGCGTTTCCTGGAAGGCAACCCAAGGTATGTCCCTTATTTCTCTTCTTTATGTATATACTTTGAGGACAAAGTATTTTCTTTTGGTGGAGTGTGGGAAGTTGTGGATTAGGGTGAAGTCTGAGTAACCTCAAGTTCATAACTTCCCCTATTTTACATTCCAAGGTTTTCTTGCCATGTTTCGTTTTTCTTGTCAATGATTTTTAATTTCTGTTGAACCAACATGTTTAGGTAGTGTAGATTATTTGTAGATATATAGTGGTATTATATATATATATAGAGAGAGAGAGAGAGAGAGAGAGAGAGAGAGAGAGAGAGAGAGAGAGAGTTTAAATGCTTTTTGAATATTTGTAAATTCAGTACCTTGAAAATTTTTGAGATTATTGGTTATTTTTGCGATCATACATATGATTATTGGAAATGTTTCTTCTGATAAAGAGAGGGCCAGTTGATGCTTGAAGCTTGACCTGTGAGTCTATACTAGATCGTGTTTGCGATGTCGTGTGTGTGAGCTTATTTTGCCGCATTCATGTATTTTGTATGGACTCAAAACATGCCTTATTACTCTAAGATTGGATTGGTGATGCGGTTGATTGGGAAAGGATCTTAGGCCATTGTTCTTTTAGGGAAATTCACTTTTGCCTAAATGACCTACCAAATGTGATAGTTGATCCCTGTTCCAGTGTTTTGAGCTTTTCATGTACCTATTCTTTCTTGACACCTAGCTAGCATAGCCTTGTTTCATGAAATACCTTAATCTTGGCCCTGGTCTATCCTTGAACATGTGAACCTTGATTGAGGCTAAAAGCCTAAGTTGAGGGAGGCTACAAATAGTGGTCGTGGTTTGGCGAATAGATATTGTGTGCTTCAACTCAATCTAAAAGCCTAAGTTAAGGGTGGCCTTTATTGTGGTAAAGTAATGAAAATGAGGTGGTTAGTTGGAACACAAAGAAAGAAATGAACAAATCATGTGCCGAGTGAGAAAAAAGAAAAGGAAAGTTGCCTTAGACTAAAGAGAATAGAAAAATGAGTTCAAAAATAAGGCACAGCTGAAAAAGAGAAAGAAAGCACCCGCGAAAAGCTTGAGAAAGGAGAACAAGGGCGGATTTAGTGAAAATGGTAGAGTTAGGGAGGTAAGAGTGTTGATAAACATGGTTCAAGGATAGCTTTTAGTCACTATTTGCCTAAAATACCATACCAAAGCCCCATGAGTCTATGTTACAAGTCATTAAGTCCTAAAATGATCCAAATCCGCTTTGTTACCAATCCAGAGTTGAGTATAGAGGCAAGCCTATGGTGTTAGTCATTTTGCATGAATTTCATTTGTGAGAGTGAGAATGTTTGCACAAACCTGAGGTTTAAATGCTTTTTGAGTGAGTAAGAGGGACTTCTTTTCTGTTAGGGCATTTGCACTGCATGACTGGCATATGACTAAATTAGTGATTGTGAATTGTTGATACCCCCTTTACTTGTCATTATTGGATTGCCAAATACATCTTTGTGTTTTGGCTTGCTTAATAGCTTTGCAATAAAGCTTCAAAAATGAAAGTTAGGTACCTGAATTAGAGTTAAATGATGCATATGCCATTAGAGTAACTACTATGTGTTTCTCATTATCTGCTTAGATTGAGTCGTCGCTTCAGGGCAAGTAACAGTTCTAAGTTAAGAGTGTTGATGTGTTGTCAAAATACAACACATTTGGCTCCTACAACAAGGGATTTTGCAAGCTCTTAATGCGAATTTTTATGGTTGTTGTGCTTTATATTGTTATTGCAGAAAAAATAGGTTGGCATGATTTTAGGAGAAAATTGCTCATTTTGCTGAAGTACAGGACATACAAGCCTTCATACGAGTCGTAGCTTCAGCTACGAGTCATAAAGTGATCTCGTTGCAAGAAACAGTGAGCAAAAATAAGAAATATGCTAAGTGGAGGTCAGCCTTACGAGGCCACTCTACTAGTCGTAGGTTCACTACGACCCGTGTAGGTGGGTTCGTAGCAAGAAACAGAGAGCTAAGAGCTTGGACCAAGAACTGAAGGCCTAGACTACAAGAGAAGCATATGAGTCGTAGCCCAAGCAATGACTCATACTAGTTGGTCATAACAGTCAAGTCCAAAATGCAAAGTGCCTACCACGAAACCCCGATTATGACTCGTAGGTCACCCTACGAGTCAACCTGTGCAACAGCTGTCTCTTCTATTTAATTTTTAGGGTTAAACTGTAACTAGTATAAATACTTAAAGTTAAGAAGAGAGCTGATACAATATTGTAGAGAACGCTTTGAATATTCTCTCTTGAATATTTAATGGGTTTTTCTAGGGTTTAGTGTAGCTTCTCATTTTTAATTTGAAGACCCACTTTTGGGGATTGCAAAGCACATTGTACTCATTCTAAATTTATCAAAGTTTGTGGTTTGAAACTTGTGGTACTCTTCTTCTTCATTGTTTTGGGTAAATTCTCAAATATGTCTTCAATTTGCACTGTTGTTGATTTTGCCTTAGCCATGAGTAGCTAAGCACCCACAACTTGGGGTTGTGGGAACCATGAGTAGTTGACTTCAAATAACCTAGACTTTGTGCATTTCTTTGATTGGGTTTTGCATGTATTGTTTATTTCCCTTCATCTTGATTGATGTTTGGTGGTGGCAAACACCAAACCCCGCCTACTATCATGATCCCGACCAAGGTAGTGACGAATAGGAAAAGGGAAGTAAATGACTGGATTTGATTGATGTATTCTCATCTAATCAACCAAACCTGACCAAGGGGAGGTTGACTGGGCTATGGGAAATGATTGGTTGGCACACCATGGTTGCTGATCACACATCATGGTGAAATTCGACCTTCACCTTCACAAGAGGGCTAGAAGAACCTAAGTTACCATCCTGCATGCGAATTCCCAATTAGAGTTATGTTGTCTAGAGTGAACGTAGGCAACGACACTCATAACATATACATTCAACATAATCCATCAAATAAGGCTAGCTAACTCCAGCCCTTAGGTAAGGATAACAAGTGCACAAGTTTTAACAATTGTATACAGAAGTATGTATCTCGCAGACTAATGTGGGTTCATGCCCACCCAAAGCCAAATACACCACGTTCCAGACAATCACAAGTACCTTGAGTAAATATGGGTCTCAAACACAAGAAAAATCAATCAGCGGGGATTAGCCCCGAATATTTAAACATTGGGATCTCTAACCCAAAATGTAACCAACAGGTATAACACAAGTATCCGGAACAACCAAGTCCAGTAAAGTCATATCTATACCAGAATCAGTCTAATGTACGACTATGTCATAAGTATCCCAAACAAATTAGTCCATTGGAATCATATCTATACTAGAGTCAATCCACAGAATGGTATATAATCAACAACAGCTTCACAACCAGCAAATTTCAGTAGCATCAGGCTACACATGCATACAGATAGTTAAGCTAGAATACATACCTATCTCAGGGCATTAGCCCATATCCAGCCTTTACTAGGCCTTTTGAAGTTCTACAGTGCCAGAACTCTGCTACTATAGTAGTCACAGCTTGTACAGTCCAGAACAACCACAAGTATCCAAAACTAATTGTAGTTACCCCATATGCTGAGTACAACAACTATCCAGGAAGACAGGTGTTAACAAATCATGACAACAATATTAAAATGAATAGCAAAAAATATAACTAACAATCAGTCTCATGAAATATATACATATCTTACTCAAGACTTCCAACCACAAACAACTCCCAATATACATGTATTGCAGCTCAGTCTAGAGGTAATGATAGCCTAGCCTATCTGAAAGGAGAATCCACGTGCTTCGGAGCAGTTCACGCACGTTTTACCCTATCTAACCACCTCTAAATACTATTCAATTATTAAAATATGAATCACAACATAAACACGAATATTTTGACTACAATATCCCAAGAAACAGAGGCGAATAGGTCAATTACGACTAAAATGGAGAAAATGGGCCCACAAGAAAAATACCAAACCAACCCCCACAAAATGATACTTATGTTACCCTGAGTCTACAACCAAAAATTGAGCTCAAAATGAGGATCAGAATAATCAGAAACAACCCAAAACAAATGGTATTTCTTATAGAAAACAACGTATATGTACTGCGAATTTTGCATAAGATTTCTCAAAAATATGACAAATTAATAGAATCCAAATAGACCACAAAGTAGTCTCGAAACGTAGTATAGTTTACACCCAAATTTCACTTAATTCCGATAAGAAAATGTCGAGATATCATATTTCAATTTTTTTCGAAAAACTCAAATGAGGCCAGCAGCTAAATCATCATTTTTGCACCAAATGGAGCTCTGTCAATTATTTCCAAAGTTGACATGATGTGCATCTCACAAAAATACATAAAATAGACCCAAATTTGACAAAATTCCGACCCAAAATGGATAAGAAATCACATATCGAAATTACCGAAAACAACAATATGATATAGCAGGAAAATGCCCAGGTTTTACGTCAAACAATGTGCCAAACTCAGTTTTCGAAGCTCTCACAGTGTTTCTCTCAAAAATATACACAAGTTAGGCTTTTGAATCACCAAAATTGGGTAAAAATTGAGGGAGATATTGTAGTTAGATGTTTTGCTTCGTTTGTTTGTGATTCTGGAACAAATTTTGGGTAAATACACATGTTGCCTTCTTTGCCACATGGTGGCCTGTGGTTCGGCCACATCACCGGCCGTCTTTTTTTTAAGCAACTGCTCAAATTTAATTTGGATGCTTCGGCCTCATCCGAATTCACAAAAATACAATTCATATATAAAATCTAATCGAAAATGGATTTCCGGACTCAATGATGTAGTCAAAATGTCAAACAGAGGTCGTTTTATCCCAATATGAATCCCATTTCCCAATATCAAAGTCTACCGAAGGGACCAAAATACACTCAGAAGCCTTGGGAATCAAACAAAAGGTCCTCCAAGACCAACCTCGACGTTCGGGATCCAATGGTGTGATCAGAATTTCCATTTGAAGCATGTTTCCCAAATACATTGATTAAAATCATCTATTGACCTCTTCTAGCAGCTAAATTTGCAAAAATTGATATAATTACACCAAACATGCTCCTAGCCTAATTTGGCCATTCAGAGCTGATGGAATCGTCAAAATTCTACTCCAAGGTCATTTACTAGGACTTTACCTGAAAATTGATTTTACGATTACAATCTCTCATTTAACTCGAAACACTGCACAAATATCGAACGTGTCACCCAACAATCGAACAATCTATGTCAGCAAGTCACAACTAGCCTGAGTTCATTATGCAAATTCTCAAACTAATAAAATATTCGCGGAAACACACAAATGACCTGGAGGGTCATTACAATATGCCATAAGTATTAGTATTATATTCTACAAATACTATCTAAAACAAACGAAACATGTCGGTTCAACAGAAAGTAAATACCCACGGGGAAAACAAACACAGGACAGAAAACTCCGGGATCAAAAATTGGGGTTGTTATGGACGCTACTCAGAATTCACTGAAGCACATGACTACCTACACCCCCATCAAAAAAGATGCATATTGTCCTTAATGCATAAGATCAAAGAAAAATAAAATATATAAAGGTCAAAACATATCTGGGCGACTAAATGCCAGTGTCCATCTTGGGTTGCCTCCCAAGCAGCGCTTGATTTATTGTTGAGGCATGACATAGATAGCTTGAGCACTCAGACTTCCTCAAGCTTCTGTGCTCTCTTATCAATATCTATAGCAGGTTCAAGGGTGTTCCCCTTACCACCATTTGTCTTCATTTTGTACCCATCAATGTCTTTTAGATTTTGAGTTATGGTGTCGGCCTTCATGTCTCTCCGAATCGGGCTGACACATGTCTAAATAGATGATTAAGCCACTTGATTGTGACAGAATGATATCCAACTTTTCAATTTATACTGGAAATGTTGGACTTAATCTCCCTCAAGGTCTCATCTTATGTATTGGCCTTCTTTACCAAATGTCCATGCATCTCTTCGACTCTAGAATTCCCAGCCCTATGTTACGATTGTTGGGGGGCACATAACGGCTACTCCTACTGCCATCCTTGCAGCCCTCATGCTTGATGTAGTAACTTTCTTGAATGTCTCTTTCCGCAACTATTTCTTGCATCTGCTTTATTAGCCTCTCCAGATTGGTGTTTTGGGCAAGCATCCTGATGAACTCTACATTAATTTTTGCTTGCTCATGGTTTATTCCCTCAGTACCGACGATATTGCTTGGATGTTTCTCCTTGGGCCTCCACATGTAGTTTGATTTAGCCACCATGTCCACCTGCTCAGCAATTTCTGCGAATGGTTGGTCTACAAACAAACTTCCTAAGAAAGCATCATCACATGCTTGCATATTTGCATCTAGATCTCGATAGAACCTCTCCACCAAGACATTGTCCATAATCTTATGGTCTAGTGCACTCCTCAAGCATCTACTGAACCGCTCACACATGGTACTGATCGATTCACTAGGCGGTTTCTCAAAGTTGATGATTTGGTCCTCCAACTTGAGCCTCTTTGGTTTAAGGAAGTACCTTGCCACAAAGGCCCTCTGCAATTCTATCCAACTAGTGATCAAACTTTGCGGGAGCTCAGATAGCTATAATGTTGCATTGACTGTAAGTGACAATGGGAAGACATGAAGTGCCAGAACATCCAGAGACAGATTTTGAGTTCGCATCACACTCTTACAGATGAATGTGACATTGTGTAGGTGGCTATGAAGATCCTCTGATGGTAAGCCCACAAATAGCCCACGATTCTGTAGCATCTGAAATAACCCACTCGAGACTGAACTTTGTGTCTACCGGTAGTGGTGGTAAGACAATAGCTCCAGTCACCTCCATAGTCATAGGATTCAGCCTATATTGATTCAACTGATAAGCATTGGCATTTAAATCCTGAGTCTGTGGAGCAATGTCCTCCAGATGAGGTGGGTTGTCATTCTCAGCATCCTCATTGTTATTCTTGTTCAGAGCTGCCTTAGCCGCATTATTATCATTGCGTTGGGCCATTCTTCTCAACGTTCCGTGGATCTTTGGGTCAAACAAAGTAAAGAGATTGCCTTGACTCCGAGTGTTTGGCATACACTGCACTTACACCCTGAAAAAGAACAAAAATAACAAAAAAAGTAAAATAAGGGAACTAAGGATAAACACATGAATTACTTATGAATTCACTAAGTCTAGTCATATTCCCCAGCAACGGCGCCAAAATCTTGATATCGCCCAAGTAACACCTCCTTTTCAGAGGATAAAACGGTCGTTGTCAAGAAATAGAACCTAACAAAGGTTGGGGTCAAATCCACAAGGAATACGTAAACTCAAGAGAATTCAATGATTGCAATTCAAATGATTAACCAACTTACTTCCCTAAATGGGGTTTCGTAATAATCAATGAAGAATATAACTAACCTAACTATCACAAGAGAGAAATCAATATGAAAGAAACTATGGTATTGTGTCCACCATGATTCCCCAACTCAGTATCACTGGATAATCTAATTCTTTTCTAGTGCATAGCATAGAGGATGATAAGTTATGTTCCCCAAGCCCTTTGGTCAAAGGTGAGAGGTGAATTTCACTATATGACTTGACCCATTTCCATAGTGTGCATTACTAACTCTTATGTATTAGTCCTAGTACAACCTCCCTTTAGCTCGGTTTGGTTGATTAGACAAGAACATATCAATCGAATCTTGTTAATTAATCTCTTTTCTATTCATTACTACCTTGGTCCAATCAGTAACACTAGGCGAGTTCTAATGTTGGCCACTACTAGAAAACATGACAAACGAAGAGAATTAATTAATACATCCATATACACCTTCCAAGAATCATGAATTATCCGGTTTTACTTTGATAGTTAGTCAGGATTCCCACAACCCTAGTTGTAGATTTAGCTACTTATGCTTTGTGTAGATGCAAAAATTATGGGTTGATAAAACATAATTGAATGCTTACACAATAGAATTAAGAACAATCAAATCCAACTTCAATAAGAATCACAGGCTTAAAGATAAAACTCAAACACAAGTGTTCTCAAAGACTCTCCAAGATGATCTCATAATTTTCTCTCTATAAATACTGAGTTCTCTGAGTACTAGGTGAAAACTTTTGAAAAATAACCTAAAACCTATTTATAATAGGCAAATTACAAGTCCTAAACAAAATAGGAGAACTGGTCAGCACGCCGTACGAAAGGTGTTTAAGGGTCGTGTTGCATTCCACGGCCCATAATTAGGGTGTCGTACTCAGATGCTGGAAATTTGAACTTCAACTCCATGATACCTCTCTAGGACCCGTAAAATATTATAAAACTTGTAAAAGGGGTTTTGTCAGATGAAACTTCAAAAGGTCCCAATCTATGACCCTCAGGGCACGAACCATTTTCTACGACTCGTAAAACCTTCTACGGCTTTTCTGCATATTTGTAGAATAAACTTCAGAAAATAGCCCCTCACTGGAATTATTCATGTAACCACCCTACGGCCCGTAAAATGCTAAAGGGTCTCATATAATAGCAAAGATCAACAACTTTTGCACTTTTTTCCCAAATCAAGGCCAACCTATAATCCTTCAAATACAAATATAAAAAAACATAAAACCAACTAACATCGCATTGAGAATACACAAAATTTCAAGTTTTAAGCATCAAAAGAGTGGTATTTTTGAAGCACATCAACTGTTATCACATGTGCCCCATGATTGTGATGGACTAAGTTATGATAACATTGTTCACATGATTGCATATCTTTTGAAAACCTATATCATGTTTAACTTATTTTGGCTTGCACTGTATAATTGATAAATTTTTATAAACTTATTTCTTAAATAAATGGTTTTAAATTCCAGCATTAATCATAAATCCTAGGTGTCATTTACTAAACATTGCAAGAATGAACTTACAAGTTGAGTCCAGATCCTTGACGGTATAAATGTGCATGTGACTGTGATTATGATCCTAACATGAGAGCACTGATGACGATATTGATGAAACTGGTGTTCCTGGAGTCTTAAAGATTATGAAATTAACCCTAAGATAATGATACTAATCTAAGAGTTGATGGTTGATAAAATTAATTAAGTTAACAATGTCTAATGAGACCAGTTAGAAGAGTAATCCTGATGATTTAGGTCTTATGAGCATGTTGAGTCCTAGGAGGAGTATTGAGCAATGAATTGAGTAAGAGTAGATAATAACTCAAGCTCAATAATTACGTGGCAAGCATAAGAGAGTATTGAACCATAAAATCTAATATTTCCTTCGACCCAAAAGAGGACTTAATGTTATTTATTGTGGATCCATGGATGTGATATCCTTTACCCCGACAAGGTACTAGATAGATGTGCAACAACATCACTTTGTTATGTTATCAGCAGCTCATAGGTGATGGTTGTTGATTAGAGAAATTCCCAAATCGCTTATGATAGTATCCTATTGTGATCATTGAGTTCCTTACTTTTCAAGTTGAGTCTCTTAAGTTGAGACGATTACTGAGATGAGCTGATTTTTGAGTTGAGTTTATTTTATGGTGTCGTTTCCTTTCTAGTTATTTTACATACTCATCTATTTCATGTACTAATATCCATTTGGGCCTGCATCTTTTTATGATGCAGAGAAAGGTACTGAAGATCCTCAACAGGTGCTCCGTTGAAAGTCTATTCTTCCTACAACTGATTGGTGAGTCCTCCCCTACATTCGAAGGATGCCATTTTATATTTTTTATTCTTTGAGTTAGTTTCGTTTTGAGTTATGGTGACCATTGTTTATCATGGTACCATTCTTGATATTAGAATTAGAGGCTTCATAGACTAGAAGATGACGAGTTGATGTTGGGGTCCTTCTTTCCTTGGATTGAGTTTTCTTTAAATCTACTATTTAGTCACAGATGTTGAGTTTGACTTTGTTGACATATGGCCCTTATTTATTGAGTTAGAAGTAAGCTGAGTTTCCCATCATTATGTCTCCTTTATTCTAATGTCTTCCGTTGATATAAATAAATTAAATGACGGTCATGAGGCCAATGGGTTCCTTTGGGACTAGCAATAGTCTCTGAGTGCCATCCATGTCTAGGGTACCCTCCCGGGGCGGGACAAACTTGGTATAAGAGCATAGAGTTCAAGTGTCCTAAGAAGTCTATGAAGTCGTGTTTAGTAAAGTCTTGTTTATGGGTATGTAGTGCACTAGACTTTATAAGAAGGAGGCTATAGGAAATTAGGAATGCTTACACTTCGTTGGTATTCTTACTTTGTGCGATAGAGTTTAACTCTATCAAAATATCCATCTTATTCGTGTGTTATGCATTTGCAGATCATGCCTCCTTAACCATACTGCCACCCAACGAGATGCCTCAACCTCTAACACTGAGAATCCCCCACCTTAGATCCCTACTCAGATAGGGACGAGAGAATGGGGTCGACCTGCCAGAGCTACTAGGCTCCACAGGCGCCTACTGCTCAACCAGCTATCATTTCAAAAGTAGATGCTCATCCAACCCCCACTACAGAAGTAAACTTTAGGAGAATCATTACTATGCTCACCCGGCCAGTAGCCTCCTATTATGGTAGTCGAGGTCTACAGGCTCCTAGTTCTAGCTCCCAAGAGCCCACTGCTGCAAACAAGCTCAGAGATTTCTTAAGGATGAACCCGCTAGTCTACACAGGGTCGAAGGTTGAAGAAGACCCACAAAACTTCATTGATGAGATGTGGAAGGTCTAAAAAGCTATCCATGCTACTGAGGCTGAAAGAGTTAAACTTGTCTCTTATCAACTTAAGGATGTGGTGAATGTTTGGTACAACTAATGGGAAGATGGTCAAGTTGAGCACGTTGAGCCTGCCGAGTGGAGTTAGTTTGAAAGTGCTTTCATCGATCACTTCTTTCCCTAAGAGTTGAAGGAGGCAAAGATTAAAGAGTCCATGAACCTAAATCAAGAGGGGTTGACTGTCAAAGAGTACAGTTTCAAGTTCATTCAGCAATCCAGGTATGCTCCAGAGATGGTCCAGAATATGAGGGTATGTGCAAATCGATGCTATTGATTGCAGGCATGGACATTTCCATGCTTATGGTTTATGCACAATAATTGGAGGAGTATACGAAAAGGGACAGGGAAGAGCACTTGAATAAGAAAGCTAAATCATAAGGACCTGAGCCTAGCCAGCATAAGCCAATTAAGGCAGATAAGTTCTACTTCTAGAAGAATTCTTCTAGTTATGCATCATCCTTAACGAGTGCACCCATCCAACATAATAGGTATGATCAGAAATCTTATGGTCATCAGAATTTCAAGGCTTAGGATTCTCAGTCCCAAGCTAGAGTGACTCAAGGTCCGAGGGGAAAGCCACCCTGTGGCAGGTATGGCAAACTCCAACTAAGTGAGTATCGTGAAGGCACAAATGCTTGCTATAAATGTGGACAGGCTAGCCACTTTCAAAATAAATGTCTTATGAGAATGTGTGGTGATGAAGGTAACAAAGCACAATCCTCCGAGCACCCCCAGCCGGCAGTTATCAAAGGGGTACCACTATGGCAGAACAAACAATTTATATGCGATGGGTAATTGATAGGATTAATAAGTTACACCAGATGTTGTCACCGGTATACTTCGACTATTTACCTTTGATTGTTATTCATTACTTGATCCGGGTGCCACTCTATCTTTTATGACTCCCTATGTGGCTAAAAGATTTGAGATTTATCTTGAGTGTTTGCTTGAACCCTTTGTTGTTTTAACTCCTAATGGTGAGTCTATCCTAGTTGAGAGGGTCTATAGAGATTGGGTAGTATCTGTCTATCATAAGGATACCTTGACTGACTTGATAGAGTTGGAGAATGATTGACTTTGACATCATTCTTGGCATGGATTGGCTTCATGTGTGTTATGCCTCCATTGATTGTAGAACCCAAATTGTTAAATTCCAATTCCCTAATGAACTGATCCTAGAGTGGAAGGGAAATTCTGTTCTACCTAAGAGTAAGTTTATTTCTTACCTTAGGGCTAGAGGGCTAATCTCTAAAGGTTGTATCTACATCTCATACGAGTAGAGCCTCCACTGTTTAATTCAGTCCTGATTATGAATGATTTTCCTGAAGTGTTCCCTAAGGATCTACCCAGAGTCCTTCCTGATAGGGAGATTGACCTTGGAATTGATGTTCATCCCAATACTCCGCCTATCTCTATTATGCCTTATAGAATGGCTTCTGCTGAGTTGAAAGAATTGAAAGAGCAATCGAAAGATTCATTAGAGAAGGGTTTTATTAGGCAAAGTGTTTCTCCTTGGGGTACTCATGTCCTGTTCGTGTGAAAGAAAGATGGGTCCCTTAGAATATGTACTGATTATCGCCAGTTGAATAAGGTGACAGTCAAGAATAAGTATCCTCTCCTAGGGATAGATGACTTGTTTGACCAACTCCAGGGTGCCACTATTTTCTCTAAGATAGGCTTGAGATCAGGCTATCACCAATTGAAAGTGAGGGAACATGGCATCCCGAAGACGATTTTTTGAACCCGCTATGGTCACTTCGATTTTTTGGTGATATCCTTTGGATTGAAAAATGCACCTACAGCCTTCATGGACTTGATGAACAGAGTATTCAGAAAATATCTTTATAAGTTTTTTTATTGTATTTATTGATGATATTATGGTGTATTCTAGAGATAAAGAGCAGCATGTCAATCACCTTAGAAGAGTTTTATAGACTCTCAAAGACTATGAGTTATATGCAAAATTTGTGAAGTGTGAATTTTGGCTTAACTTAATGGCTTTTCTAGGCCATATTGTCTCAAACAATGATATTAGGGTGGATACTCAAAAGATTGAAGTTGTTAAAAACTGACCTAGACTGACTACTTCGACTGACATAAGGAGTTTCTTGGGGTTGGCAGGCTATAACTACAAATTTGCTAAAGGATTTTCTTCCCTATCCTCACCAATGACTAGACTGACTCAGAAGAATGTCAAGTTTCAATGGTCTGATGAATGTAAGAAAAGCTTTCAAGAACTAAAAGTAAGGTTGACTACAACACCAGTGTTAATCTTGCCTGATGGAATAGAGAATTATGTGATATATTGTGATGCATCTAGAGTTGGATTGGGTTGTGTGCTGATGCATAGGGGAAAGGTGATAGCCTATGCTTCTAGACAACTTAGGTTCATGAGAGGAACTATCAAACTCATGATCTAGAATTTGCAGTGGTGGTATTTGCACTTAGAATTTGGCCCCACTATTTGTATAGAGTGCATGTAGATGTGTTCACCGACCATAAAAGTCTGTTGTATGTTTTCAGCCAAAAGGAGCTCAATGTGCGGCAGAGGAGATGATTGGAGTTTCTCAAGGATTATGATATGAATATTCTCTACCACCCAAGTAAAGCTAATATTGTTGTTGGTGGTCTTAGCAGGTTATATAAGGGTAGCACTACCCATGTGGAGGAATGAAAGAAAGAGTTGGCTAAGGAATTGTATAGATTGACTCAATTAAGAGTACAACTTGAGAAGAATGATGAAGGTGGAATTAATGTTCATAACAAGTCTATATCATTTCTTGTGGCAGAGATAAAAGAGAAGCAAGATCAAGATCCTGACCTACCTCAGTTGAAGGATATTATCCATAAACAGAAGGTGATGGTTTTCTCCAAAGGGGGAGATGATCTGTTGAGGTACTAGAGTAGATCATGTGTTTCGAATGCTGCTGGTGTTCGAGATAGAACTATGGTCGAAGCTCATAGCTCTATGCATTCCCTTCATCCTAGCACTACAAAAACATACCATGACTTAAGGGAAGTCTATTGGTGGAGTGGAATGAAAAGGAATATTACTGAGTTTGTTTCTAAGTGTCCAAATTGTCAACGGGTTAAAGTCGAGCATCAAAATCCATGTGGATTAGCTCAAACTTTGAGATTCCTGAATGGAAGTGGGACATGATCAATATGAACTTTACTACCGGCTTGCCGAGGTCCCAAAATTAGCATAATTTAATATGAGTGATTGTGGATAGGATGACTAAATCAGCTCACTTCTTGGTTGTTAAGATGACGGATATTGTAGAGGATTATGCCTGATTGTATATAACACAAAATTTTTAGATTGCATGGGTTGCCATTTTCAATCATCTCAAACAGAGGACTCAATTCGCATCCTAAGTTTGGAGATCTTTTCAGAAAGGATTGGGTTCTAAGGTGAATCTGAGTACTGTCACCCCCCTTAACAGATGGCCAAGCAGAACTTACAATTCAGACATTGGAGGACATATTGAGGGCTTATTTCCTTGACTTTAAGGGTAAGTGGATTATCACCTACCCTTGATTGAGTTTGTATATAACAATAGCTATCGCGCAAGTATCCAGATGGCCCCCTACGAAGCTTTATATGGGAAGAGATATAGATCACCAGTTAGGTGGTTTTAGGACGGAGAAGTTGAGTTGATTAAACCCTGTCTTGTCTATCAGCCAATAGAGAAGATGAAGGTTATTAGAGAGAGATTGAAGACTGCCTAGAGCCACCAAAAATCTTATACTAACAGGAGGAGAAGTGATTTAATGTTTGAGGTGAATGATTCGGTATATCTAAAAGTGTCTCCCATAAAGGGTGTTATGAGATTTGGTAAAAAAAAATGGAAAGCTAAGTCCCCGCTATATTGGTCCTTACCAGATTATAAAAAGGATTAGGAATGTTGCGTATAAGTTAGATTTGCTTTCTGAGTTAGCCAGAATTTACATGATCTTTCATGTTTCAATGCTGAAGAAATGCTTGGGAAATTCTCCATTAGTAGTGCGCATTGGAAGCATCGGAGTGAAAGATAGCTTGTCATATGAAAAGGTTCCAGTTCAGATTCTGGATTTTCGGGCCTTCAAATTGAGGACCAAAGAGATAGTCTCCATCAAAGTCCTATGGAGGAATCAATTTGTTGAGGAATCCACGTGGAAGCTGAGGAAGATATGAAAGCTAAATATCCACATCTATTCGTACCCAATGATGAGAATGACTAAGGTAATGTCCTTAATCTTGATGTATATTAAGTTGTCTACACTAGCGTTGATGTTTGATTGTCTAAAGAGTCTAATTGATTGAATGTTGATGAAATGAGTCTCGACTTTATACGTGCATCAATTCTATCTTTATTCACTCTTCATTTGAGGACGAATGATACCAAGGGGATATAATGTTACACCCGATAAAATTATCAAAATATCCTAGATGGGAGATGCTCGCATAACGCGCCTTCCTAAACTCCATTGGTGAATCCGAGGATAGTATTGTAATCAGCATGAAAAATTATGTAGGAGAATGATCTTGGTGGATTTTTAGAGCAACCGGATTGAAAGATAATTTTTTGATGTGAAAACGCAATTCCAAAAAGAGTGCGCGACATGTCAATGCGCGGACTTGTCACAGATTTGCACTTGACTGGGGTTCCTAATACTTTATATGGGATTAGAAAATTGATCAAGAAAAATTTTGAAGAAAATGCATAGGTACACGACAGGTCCACGTTGCAGACCTAGTCCCTCGACCTGTGCCACTGAAGTTCAAAATTTTAAATCTTTTTCTTCTTCTATTTCCCGATTTGTCCTTTGGTTTCCCATTTAAGTCGGTTCCACCAACTTATAAAGTTGGATCAAATTGTATTGGGCCTCTACCCACTTTGGATGTTTATGATTATTTTAAATGGATAAAACGGGCCAGTAGCCCAAATTTATTTTTTTTAAAAAAAAAAAACATTTCTCTACCCCTTCTAAACTTAACACACGACAAATATAGGTCATTTTGTCCTAAAAAAGTTTTCTAAACCCATCCTAAAGACTTACGCAAAAGAAATTGAGTTAGACTTCTTGAGAGAAGAAGAGAAGAAAAGCTAGGGATCCAAAGGTTGAGGTCAACTTCTTGCGAAGATTAGGGTTGTCCTTCATTCTAGGTATGTAAACCTGGCCTAAAGCATGTGATTATTCTCCCATGTGCTCCATGATTGTGGTAGACTGAGTTATGATAACATTGTTCACATGATTGTATATCTTTCAAAAACCTCTATAATATTTAACTTGTTTTTGCTTGCACTGCATAATTGATAAATTTCTATAAACTTGTTTCTTGAATAAGTGGTTTTAAATTCCAGCATTGATAATAAACCCTAGGTGTCATTTGCTAAACATTGCAAGAACTAACTTAGGAGGTGAGTCTAGAGCCTTGAATATACGAATTTGCATGTAATTGTGATAGTGATCCTAATATGAGAACACTGATGACGATGTTGATGAAACTTGATATTCTTGGAGTCTTAAAGATCATGAAATTAATCCTAAGATAATGATCCTAATCAAGAGTTGATGGTTGATAAAATGAATTGAGTTAACAATGTCCAATGAGACGGGTTAGAAGAGTAATCCCGATGATTGAGGTCTTATGAGCATGTTGAGTCCTGGAAGGAGTATTGAGCACCAAATTGAGTAATAGTATGTAACAACTGAAACTAATTAACTACGTGGCCAGCGTAGGACAGGATTGAACCATAAAATTGGATGTTTCCTTCATCACAAAGGAGGACTTGATGTAACTTATTATTGATCCAACAATGTGATGTCGTTTATCCCGACAAGGTACTGGATGGATGTGGCAGTGACATCGCTTTGTTGTATCATCAGCGACTCATAGGTGATGGTTGTCGATTAGAGAAATTCCCAGATAGGTCATGATGGTATCCTATTGTGATGATTGAGTTCCTTGCTTTTCGAGTTGAGTTGATGACCAAGATAAGTTGATGTTTGAGTTGAGTGTCTTTTATGATGTACTTTCCTTCCCATTTATTTTACATACTTGCACATTCCATCTACTGATGTATATTTGGTCCTGCATCTTTTTATGGTCTAGAGACAGGTACTCGAGATCCTCAATGGGCACTCCATTGAAGGTCTATTCATCCTACAGCTGATTAGTGAGTCCACCCCTGTATTCGGAGGATACCATCTTATATTTTTTATGCTCTGAGTTAGTTTCATTTTGAGTTATGGTAGCTATGACCTGTCATGGTACCATTCTAGACTGTAGAATAGAGGTTTCATAGACTAGAAGATGACAAGTTGATGTTGGGGTCCTTCTTTCCTTGAATTGAGTTTTCTTTCAACCTACTATTTAGGCACAGAAGTTGAGTTTGACTTTGTTGGCCTATGGCCATTATTCATTGAGTTAGAAGTAAATTGAACAGTCCATCATTATGTCTCCTTTATTCTATTGTGTTCCGCTAATGTAAATGAATTGAATGACTATCATGAGGCCAAGAGGTTCGCTTGGGGACTAGCAATAGTCTTTGAGTGCCGGCAACGTCTAGGGTACCCTTCTGAGGCATGAAAAACTTGGTATAAGAGCATAGAGTTCAAGTGTCCTAGGGAGTCTATGAAGTCGTATCTAGTAGAGTCTTCTTTATAGGTGTGTTGTGCACCAAACTTTATAAGTAGGAGGCCTATAGGATATTAGGAATGGTTACATTTCTTTGGTATTCTAACTTCGTGCGATAGAGTTTAACCCTATTAAAATATCTATCCGATTCATGTGTTACGCGTTTGCAGATCATGCCTCCTAAGCGTACTGCCACCCAACGTGATGCCTCAGCCTGTAACACTGAGAATCCTCCAGCTGAGGTCCCTACTCAGATAGGGACAAGAGGACGGGGTCGACCTGCCAGAGCTACTCGGTTTCCGTAGGTGCCTACTGCTCAACTAGCCCCCACTTTAGAAGCAGATGCTCAGCCAACCCCCACTTCAGGAGAAGACTTTAGGGGAGCCATTACTATGCTCACATAGCTAATGGCTCTCAAAATGGTAGTCGAGGTCAACTGGCTCCTAGTTCTAGCTCCCAAGAATCTACTACTACAAACATGCTCAGAGATTTATTGAGGATCAACCTGTTAGCCTACACAGGGTCAAAGGTTGAGGAAGACCAACAAAACTTCATTGATAAGATATGAAAGGTCCTAAAAGCTATGCATACGACTAAGGTTGAAGGATTTGAACTTGCCCCCCACTAGCTTAAGGATGTGAAAAACATCTGGTATAACCAATATGAAGTGGTTGAGGTAAGAATGCTAAGCCTGCCAAGTGGAGTGAGTTTGAAAGTGCTTTCCTTGATCATTTCTTTCCTCAAGAGCTGAGGGAGGATAAGATTGAAGTGTTCATGAATCTAAAGAAAGAGGGATTGACTGTCAAACAGTACAGTTTCAAGTTCATTCAGCTATCCAGGTATGCTCCAGAGCTGGTCTAGAATATGAAGGCCATGATGAAAAAGTTCGTATTGGGCTTATCTAAGCACGTTAAGAAGGAGTGTAAAGTGTCACTATTGATTCCAGACATGGATATCTCTAGGCTTATGCTTTATGCAAATAGTTGGAGGAGGATAAGAAAAGGGACAGGGAAGAGTATTTGAGTAAGAAAGATAAATTAGCAGGGCCTGAGCCTTTCCAGCATAAGCCAAATAAGGGAAATAATCCTACTTCCAGAAGAGTTCTTTTAGTTATGAACCATCCTCAGTGAATGTACCTATCCAACAATAGGTATGATCAGAAATCTCTTGTCATCAGAATTTCAGGGCTCAGTGTTCTCAATCCCAAGTTAGTATCACTCAAGGTTCGAGGGCAAAGCCACCCTGTGGCAAGTGTGGTAAACTCTATCTAGGTGTGTTTCATGAGGGCACAAATACTTGCTATAAATATGGACAGGCTGGCTACTTTCAGAATGAGTGTCCTATGAGAAGGAAGGGTGACAGAGGTAACAAAGCACAATCCTCTGCAGCATCCCTAGACGACAGTTATCAGAGGGGTCCCATTATGGGTACAGGCGGTGGAACAAACCGTCTATATGCAATGAGTAATCTACAGGATCAGTAAGTGCACCAAATATTGTCACCGGCATGCTTCGAGTCTTTACCTTTGATTGTTATGCGTTACTTAACTTGGGTGCTACTCTATCCTTTGTGCCTCCCTATGTAGCTAATAGATTTGAGATTCATTTGGAGTGTTTAATTAAACCCCATGTTGTTTCCACTCCTAATGGTGAGTCTATCCGAGCTGAGAGGGTTTGTAAAGATTGTGTAGTATTTGTCTATCATTTGGATACCTTGGTTGAATTGATAGAGTTGGAGATGGTTGAATTTAATATGATTTTTGGCATGTATTGGCTTTATGCCTATTGTGCCTCCATTGATTGTAGTACCTAAATTTTTAAATTCTAATTCACTAATGAACTGATCCTAAAGTGGAAGGAAAATTTTGTTGCACCTAAGGGTAAGTTTACTCCTACTTTAGGGTAAGTTTAATTCCGATCACCTCGTGCGAGTTAAGATTGATGATGTAGAGCCTCAACCCTTTGAGCCAATCCTAATTGTGAATGCGTTTCCTGAAGTGTTCCCTAAGGATATACCTGGAGTCCCTCCGGTCCTTCTGAGTTGAAAGAGTTAAAAGAGCAACCAAAAATATTGTTGGAGAAGGGCTTTATTAGGCCAAGTGTTCTCCTTAGGGTGCTCCTTTCCTATTCATGTGGAAGAAAGATAGGTCCCTTAGATTGTGTATTAACTATCGCCAGTTGAATAAGGTGACAATCAAGAATAAGTATCCTCTCCCAAGGATAGATGACTTGTTTGGCCAACTCCAGGGAGCCACTATTTTCTCCAAGATAGACTAAGATTAGGCTATTACCAGTTAAAACTGAGAGAATGTGACATCCTAAAGATGCCTTTTCAAACTCGGTATGGAGACTTTGAGTTTTTGGTGATGTCCTTTAGATTGACAAATGCACCTGTAGCCTTCACGGACTTAATAAATAGAGTATTCAGATAGTATCCTGCTATGTTTGTCATAGTTGTAAACACTCTCAAAGACATGAGTTTTATGTAAATATTTTGAAGTGTGACTTTTGGATTTTAGCTCAACTCAGTGGCTATTCTGGGCCATATTGTCTCGGATGATGGTATTAGGATGGATAGGAAAAAGATTAAAGCAGTTAAGAACTATCCTAAACTGACCTCTCCAACTAACATAAGGAGTTCCTTGGTGTTGGCAGGCTATTACCGCAGAATATGTTGAAGGATTTTCTTCCCTATCCTCGCCATTGACTAGACTGAATCAAAAGAAGGTCAAGTTTCAATGGTCTGATTAATGCAAGAAGAGGTTTCAAGAATTAAAAGCAAGGTTGACTATTGAAACGGTGTTGACCCTGCTTGATGGAATAGAGGATATTGTGATATATTATGATGCGTCTAGAGTTGGATTGGGTTGTGTGTTGATACAGAGGGGAAAGCCTATGCTTCAAAACAACTTAAGGTTCATGAGAGTAATTATCCAACTCGCTATCTTAAGTTGGCAGCAGTGGTATTTGCACTTAAGATTTGGTGCCACTATTTGTATGGAATGCATGTGGATGTGTTCACTAACCAAAAAAGTCTGCAGTATGTTTTCAACTGGAAAGAGCTGAACGTACAGTAGAGAAGATGGTTGGAGTTGCTCAAGGACTATGACATGAGCATCTCTACCACTTAAGTAAGGCTAAGATTGTTGTTGATGATCTTAGCAGGTTATCTATGGGTAGCACTGCCCATATGGAGGAAGGAAAGAAAAAGTTGGCTAAGGAAGTGCATAGATTAGCCTGATTAGGAGTACAACTTAAGGAGAATGATGAATGTGGAATTAATGTTCAGAATGGGTCTACATCATCTCTTGTGGGGTAAACGAGAAGCAAGATCATGATCCTGTCCTACTTCAGTTGAAGGAAGTGGTCCATAAATAGAAGGTGATGGTTTTTCCAAAGGAGAGATGATGTGTTGAGGTACCATAGTAGATTATATGTTCTGAATGTTGATCGTGTTTGAGATAGAATTATAGATGAAGCTCACAACTCTAGGTATTCCATTCATTCTGGCGCTACCAAGATATACCATGACTTGAGGGAAGTCTATTGGTGGAGTAAAATGAAGAGGGATATTGCTGAGTTTGTTTATAGGTGTCCAAGTTTTCAATAGGTTAACGTTGAGCATCAAAAGCCATGTGTATTGGCTCAAAACATTGAGACTCCAAAATGACAGTGGGAGATGATCAATATGGACTTTATTACCAGCTTGCTGATGTCTCGAAAGCAGCATGATTCAATATGGGTGATTGTGGATAGGTTGACTAAATTAGCTCATTTCTTGGCTATTAAGACGACAGACACAGCAGAGGAGTACGCCCGACTGTATATAAGATTAAATGGGGTTTACTTGTCAATCATCTCAGACAGAAGTGCTTAATTCGCATCCCAATTTTTGAGATCTTTCCCGAAAGGATTGGGTACTAAGTTTAAATTCGAGTTATACCTTTCACCCCCAAATAGATGGCCAAGCAGAACATACAACTCAGATATTCGAGAACATGTTGAGGGTTTGTGTCCTTGACTTTATGGGTAATTAGGATGATCACCTACCCATGATTAAGTCTGCATATAACAATAGTTATCATGCAAGTATCCAGATGGCCACCTATGAGGTTTTATATGGGAGAAGATGTAGATCACCAGTTGGGTGGTTTGAGGTCTGAGAAGCCGAGTTGATTGGACCCGATTTTGTCCATCAGTCAATGGAGAAGTGAAGGTTTTCAAGAGAGATTCAAGACTGCCCAGAGCCACTAAAAATCTTATACTGACATCAGGGGAAGTGATTTAAAAGTTTGAGGTGAATGATTGGATGTATCTGAAAGCATTACCCATGAAGGGTGATTTGAGATTTGGTAAAAAGGGGAAGCTAGTCCACGCTATTTGGTCCTTATCAGATTATGAAAAGGACTGGAAATATTGCCTATGACTTAGAGTTGCCTTCTAAGTTAGCCATGATTCACCCCGTCTTTCATGTTTCAATGCTGAAGAAATGATTGAGTTATCCTTCATTAATAGTCCTCATTGGGAGCATCCAAGCGAAAGATAGCTTGTCATATGAAAAGGTTCCAGTTCAGATCCTGGATCGTCAGGTTCGCAAATTGAGGATCAAAGATATAGTCTCTGTCAAAGTCCTATGAAGGAATCAATTTGTTGAGGAAGCCATGTGGAAATTTAAGAAAGATATGAAAGCCAAATATCCACATCTATTTGTGCCCAATGATAAGAATGTGATCATGCTCAAACAGTACCTCTCACTTTGAGGATAAAGCGATCGTTGTCAAATATACAACCTAAACATAGGTTACGTTCGAATCCCAAGGGAATATGGGGCTTTGCCACATTGATTAACCAACAATCAATTCAAGCATCAAATAACTGTATTCTCAAGAAAAAGGGGGGATTTGCAATAGTTGGTAGAAAAATAAAACTATACTAATAAATGTAGAGACAATCAAATTAAAGAGAAACTTGGGGAATTGTGTTCCGCATGATTCACTAACTCAAACACCCTGGACAACACAACCTAAATTAGGATATTACATGCAAGATGGTAACTTAAGTTCTTCCAATCGTTGGGCAAAGGCGAAGGTCGAATTTCACTATGGCGCTTAGCCAGCTACCACAGTGTGCCAAACTAACCATTACCTATTGTCCCAGTCAACCTCTACTTGGCCGGGTTTGGTTGATTAGATGAGTACACATTAGTCGAATTCTGTCACTCATTTCCTTTTCCTATTCATCACTACCTTCATCGAGATCATGACGCTAGGCGGGTTTAATGTTGGCCACCATTAAACAATAAGCAAAATGAAGAAAAATGGATAATACATGCAAATACCCAACTCAAGAGGTTCAAATAATCCAGATTATTAAGCTAGCTACTCATGGTTCCCACAACCCTAAGTTGTGGGTTTAGCCACTCATGGCTTGTTAACACAAATCAACAATGAAATAACAAGACATAGAGGATTTCTTACCCAAGCAAATTGAAGAACAAGGAAACCCTTTTGAAATTAGAATCACAAGCTTGAATGATAAGATTAATCCACAAGTGAATCTAAATCCCCAAATTTGATTCTCAAAGTAAAACCCTAAAAATTCTCTTTAAAACCCTCTCTACAAACTACTATGATATGAACAATATTCTAAGAATAATGAAAAGCTCTCTCCAAAAACTACTGCTAAAACCCTAACTTATACTATTTATACTATTTACAAAAAGGACCTTAAAATAATTATAAAATCTTATCGGCTCTACAACGGCTCGTAGCTACAACTCGTGGTCAGCACTTGGTATTTTGGACTTCATTACTATGATCTACCTCTATGAGTCGCAGTCTAGCCTATGACTCGTAGTGCCTTCTTGTAGTCCACTTTAGCATTTCTTGCTCCAATTTTAATAAACTCTGTTAATTTCTACGTGGCCCTCCTTCATGAGTCATAGAGATGACTACAATTTGTATCTTGAGCTCGTATGGCTAAACTTTAAATTCTCAAATTTTATTTTTGAACACTGTTAATTGCTACGAGCAGCCCCTACGACTCGTAGCTTGGGATACAACTCGTATGGGGCCCATAGTTCTGCAAAATCAACAAAATCTGCAACTTTTTCCAAAATCAAGCCAACCTATATTTTCTGCAAAAATAAACACAAAAACACATAAAAACCATAAAAAGTCGCACTGAGAACACATAAAATCCCATGTTTTAGGCATAGAATGTGTTGTATTTTGGCAGCACATCAATACCCTCAACTTAGAATTGTTGCTTGTCCTCAAGCGACGACTCAATCTGGATAGATAATAAAGCAATACATAGCAATCAACCCACAGGCATATACCATACTCAAATTCAGCTAAGGTACCCATAATAACTTTTTTCAAAACATGATCATGTAGCTACTAAGCAAACCATAGAATATTGATACATTTGAGAACCCAGCTATGACTAGTTAAGTAGTATCAAAAATCCATATTCACTAAACCCGTCAAATGCAAACCATGCAATGCAAATGCCCTCACAGAAAAGAAGTCCCTTTTAAATACTCAATATGATTTCGAAAGTTTCTCATGGGACTGTGCAAGTACTCACTCTCACAAATGAGATTCATGCATGAGCACCAATACCATAGGCTTGCCCATATACTCACAATCCAAACTGTCAACTAATTGGACTAGGATCACTTTAAGACTTTATAAGCTTGTAACGTAGGCTCATTGGTCTTTGGTACAACATTTTCGACAATTGATGACTAAGGGCAAACCTTGAACCACGCTTTTCAACATGTTCACCTTACCAACTCAATCACTCTCAACTTATTCTCCTTTTTTCTCCATTTTCAAGCTTTTTCGGGTGTTTTCTCGTCATTTTTTAGCTTGTGCCTTATTTTTACACTCATTTTGCTTTTTCAACTCATGCACTCTCTAAGGCATCTTTTTCTCTTACCCGATACATGGCTTCCTACTCTTTCTTTTATTTCCAACTCACTATCTCATCTTTTTGCTATTATGCCACAACATAGGCCACCCTCAACTTACGGTTTTTTCCTCAATCAAGGTTCACAATGATCAAGGATAAACCAGGGCCAATATCAAGTTACTTCACTAGATAAGGTTAGGCTAGCTAGGTATTAAGAAAGAAAAGGGTACATGTAAGGCTCAAACATTTGGAACAAGTCATAAATTCTTTCATTTGGTTGCTCATTTGGGAAAAAGTGGACTAAATTAAACAACAAGGGCCTAAGAACCCTTCCTAATCCATACAATCTCCAGTCCAATTCAAAGTAACAGGGCAACTACTACATCAATACACAGTACATGAATACAACAAAATTAGCTCACACACACATGGCATTGCATACATAGCCAAGCAAGGCCCACAAGACATGCTTCAAGCATCAACTTGCCTACACTTAATTAGAATAAACATTGCCAAACCATTCAAACATGCATGATAGCAAAATAACTACCAATCAACAAAAATTTTCAAGGATACCAATTTTATCTAAATTTTTCATATACCATAAAATAATGTACAAGCCAAAAGTTTAATTACCATATACTACAAAAATTATCTACAACATCTAAAACATGTCAGTTCAACAGAAAATAAAATATCCACGAGGCAAAAGAACACATGCAAGAAAACCTTGGGACCAAAAATTGGGATAGCTATGGACTAAAAGCTACTCAGACTTCACCCTAGTCCATAGCTACCCACACCCCACCAAAAATAATGTACTTTTTCCTCAAATATACAAGGAAAAGACAAAATAAAAACAAAGGGTCAAAAATCAAACATCAAATGGTTCATAAGCATCGGTCTGTGGCTGTCCCTGAGAATCTCCCTCCTGCGGGGTAGTCTGTGTAGCAACCATGCTGGATAATCCAATGCCCTGCACTTGATCAAGCTCCTGGACTCGCTTCAGCTCCTCTTCTTCTCTCGGTGTCCTCAAGATGAACCCAGTTATCTCCTCATCCAGCTCCTCATCATGCTCAGAGGTCTTCTACCGCTTATGCCCCTCCTCTATATCAGCATTCGCTATAGTCTCGTTACTGGTGCATGTGGTGGCCAATCCTCCACAAACATATCAAATAGCGGCTCATCTCCAAGTGTAGACTCAGGAACTGTGATCGGAGCTGCTAATCATGTAATCAAGTCAGCCTTGAACTTCCTCAATTCCTGATGAAATGATGATAGGTCTGCTAGTTGGGCCTCGGTGAGTCTTTTCTGCACACGCTCCTCGAAGGCATCAACTCGGGCATCCACCATAGAAATACGTTGATAAACTACAGAGGTAGTGAATGCCTTGCATCAATGCTCCGACTCCTAAACTGTCTACTAGACCATGGCTTAATCTACCACTTAAGCTGAGCTAATTGAGCCTCAGACCGTTATAATCTCCGCACCATAGCCTGAAAAGCAATACCAGACATAATAGGGATGTTTGCAGGTGGAACCTATAGCATAGATGGCTCTGGTGTAGGTGCGACTGTAGTAGGACCCATCTCAATATTAACTGCCTTATGCTGCTGTGGTCCCTTATAAGTAGTAGAAACAGCTTGAATAGTAATACTGTCAGCTGTCGAACCCTCAGAAGTGGCTCTGGCATGAATGTATTAGGCATAGGAGGTTGTGCTCGCTAAAGCGCCACTGGGTTCTCATCAGCCTTGATTAGGCTGGGATCGATAGTGTGGAGGGCTACGAGCATGTGATCCATTTGAAGCGATACCTCCACCTTCGCCTCCATGGATAGCCTATGGATTAGCACCAGGAATGGCATGCATGTGGACCTCCTGAGTGTCGATTCATGTATCTGCTCTACTATGATTCGTGCCCAATCAATCTCATAGCCATCTAGGATGCTGGCTAACAGAATAGCTTGCTCCAATATAATAACATTATCTGTGAAAGTGGGTCAAATGTGAGACCAGATAATAGCCCACCAAAACTTGGTGGGAAAGAAGAGGGAAGACTTCACGATCGGCTCTGAATGTGTCATGACCCATGTAGGCTTTATACCATGCTTAGCTATCTGGCTAGCAACCCATCTGAAGAGCTCCATCTGCTAGTCTAACTCTTAGAAATAACAGCTTATCTAATCTGCCTATCCATCGATCAAACTCAGTTGTAGACTCTGGTACTCTATATGTAGGACCAAACTATATGCAGTGGATCATCTCCTCCAAGATATCGACCTGCCTGCCTCTAACCAATACCTCTCTCAATCTAGGCTGATTGAGAGCCTTCTTCCCCTTGGAAGGTCATGTGGGATGGTCGCCGCATAAGATGCATAAAATTCCCGCACTATGGACGAGGAATGTTTGCCCAACTTTTCCGTCAACCATCTGAGCCCATGTCGTCTTATCTCATCCTCTAGTGCTGGGACATGGCTCGGGCCTGTATCCACCAACTGGGGCTCCTCGTAGAATGATAGAACTAGTATACCATGCCTCTTTGTCTCTAACCATCATTAAAAATCTTTTTCATACCCTCTACACTCCATCTATGATAATGTGGATCCGTAGGAGAAATAGATAGGGCGATGGAGGCCTCAGCATCTCTTCTCTCCTGAGGCGCCTTGTTTGAATCAGACTCTAAACTAGAAGGAGTCATCTGCATTGAACTCCTCTCGGACCCATCACCCTATCCCTTCTCATCAGACTGGGAGGAACCAATATTTTGCACTTGGGTCTGGGTGGTTCGTGTAGCAGCCGCCCTAGTTTGAGGCACCTATGCCTCGGGGTCAATCTAGACGTTGTGGATCTCATTTGATCCACCTGACTGTTCATTTCCAGACTCCTCATCCATAAGTATTGTATTAATAGCCCAGTTTGCTATACATTTTGTCTTGGGCACCATACTACCTGAAAATGAGCATGGACTAACAATGATCAGCCTTAAATCATTCAACAAAATATCGACAAAAGCAAAAGAAAAACACAGGAAAATCAATAATGTATCAATTGCATGTGGCAGGTACGAGGCCCTGATACGACTCGTAATGGAGACTATGAGTCATACTTTGGCCTCGTACTCCGTAGGTGCATAACAATTTTGAACACTGAAACTAAGTACGAGACACAGTTACTGTTCGTTGCCATGACTACTGGTCGTAGACAGGTCTCGCACAAGGTTTCAGTTTACAAAATTTAACACAGGCTTATGTCTACGAGACCCAACTATGGTTCGTAGAGGGGACTAAGACCCATAGGTAGGTCTTGTATAGTGAGTGGTCAGGGTCCTTAGGTCACTGTTATTCCCTACGAGAGGCAGTTACGACTCGTAGACCCTTATACGAGTTGTAGGAGACTCTCGTAGCAGGGACAAACAGGTACCTGAAATACCTATCAATTCACCGCACGGACTTAAAGAATAATACAATCATAGACCTAACAGCATCAAAGCGAACCCATTTCATCTACAAGTCAAGAAAATATTACCCGGTACCCATAACAAGATTTTCCAAGCAAAAAATCAACCCTATTACAAAGCATGATTTCGAAATATGAATCTTACCTAACAAGAAGGATATAACATCCAATACATATGCAATTCTATATCCCCTATTCATTTCTAAAGCATTCAGGTAATCACCCCCGAATTACACTAAATAAAATCATTTACTCACATTCTTAGCAATTTTGAGGGAGTGATTCAACAAACACATTACAAATTCATCAATTCCATACTACAACCACATTACTAAGCCCCAAACACAATCATGCTATAATAACATTACAAATCACAAAAAACTCATTAACAATCTACAGATTAAGCACATCACATGATAGAATGATCATCAAATAAACCCACATAACCAAGTCATTCAACATAGGGTTTACATAATCAATTTCGACTAACACAACCTAAGTTCTATCTCGAATGCACCACACCCATAAATGATATACCTTAATCATGATATCACACTCCTTTAATCAATCCAAAGAAAAATCAATTTTGAGAGTAAAATAACTAACGGATATGCCGAAAGAATTGATGAACTAGAAAGAGAAAAATGAGAACGAGGGAGTCCAAAACCCTAGTCACCAAAAAATGTGGATGGAAATGGGAAAGGTGATCGGAGAATAGGTCGAAGGGAATTTGGGAGGAAGGTTAAGGATTAATTCGATGCGACGGACCATAGGTCTTGGTCTCGTAGGCCACTTAACACTTAGACAAATTTTGCAATCATACCTAGACACTACGATCCCCATTTACAACTCATAGTGTTACAAGCAATAAAGTTGGCTCATATTGTGAGTGCCAACTTCAAGTAATCATTGTTACTCTCTACGAGGCATAACTACGAGTCGTAGTGTACACTATGGTTCGTAGGCCTATCCGTAGAGGCTACTTCAAATGCCCTTTTCTATAATTTTCCTTTTTTGCTCAACACCTGCAAACATTTGTCTAAAATACAACATTATACCAACATACAACCAATTCAATATCTTAAAAAATAAAAGTCAAATCACAATCAAACCACTACCTAAAAAAATTCACACAATGAAAAATAACTCAAAATAAGCAAAAACATGGAAAATGCTTGGGTTGCCTCCAAGAAGTACCTTGTTTAATGTCGTGGCACGACTGAGTCATCTTGCGTTATCAAAATTCCTCAACAGCCCATACTTCACTTTTGAGTTCGTCGGGGTGCTTCATAGACTGGTGTATGTCAAAAATAACTTATGCATCATTTACCCTAAACCTAAGTTGACCCGAATCCATATCCACTAGGGCTCTCCCCATGTCCAAAAATGGTCTTGCCAGAATAATAGAGACCTCAAAGATGACCTCACAATCAAGTATTACAAAATCTGCGGGGAATATGAACTTATCCACTTTGACTAAATTATCGTAGAGTATTCCCTCCGGCTTCTTGATTATCCTATCCGCCATTAAAAACCTCATTCTTGTCGGAGTAGCTGAACCCAAACTAAGCTTTTTAAACGCGGCAAGAGGCATCAAATTTATACTTGCTCCCAAATCACACAATGCTCTTGCAAACTCAACATCGCCGATTGTACAAGGGATGGCAAATGCACCGGGATCCTCTTTTTTTAGACTAAAGATTTGGTCATAATGGCACTATAATGTTGGAGCTCTTGCGAAAGCTCTTGCCTGACCATGTGCTTTTTCATCACCAAATCCTTCATATATTTGGCATACCCAAGCATCTTCTCCAATGCTTCAATGAGGGGTATGTTGGTGGACAATTGTTTCAACATGGAGAGGAAGTGTTTGAACTTACCATCCTCCTCCTTTTACATGAGCCTTTGAGGTCTTGTTCTTTTTTAGCTTCTTCACCACTTTATTCTCACTCCGTTGTTAGCCAAATCTTCTTTCTCAATCTTGACTTTGTCATCAACACTCTTTTCATAATCGTCGTCAACAACCACTAGCATTGGAGGTTCAATGGTACTTTCTCCACTCCTTTTTCATAACCACCATGTAATGTCCCTCACTCTTCGGGTTTTGAACCGTATTGCGCCGCGAGGTACCCTTTTGGCATTGGTTTAATTAAAGGGACACTTGACCAAATTGTTGTTTGAGTTGCTTGATGACTATTGAATGAGACTCTATCTTTTGGTTGATACTTGAAATATCCGATTTCGTTCCTTTCAAAGTCTTGTCTTGGTTCTCCGCTTTATTCAATAATTTTTCAAATATTTTCTCAATCCTAGAATTGCTAGAACTGACATCACGATTATGAGGAGGCACATATGGACCATTTCTATACCCATCTCTTCGGCTCCACTTAGCTTCTGGCAACCTATCTCTCTCAAAATAACCACCATGATTATCTCTATACGCACCCTCGTTTCGACCTTAATTTCTGGAACCTTGATGCCAATAGTCCAGATTAGACCTTTGGGCATTGTTCGGAAAACCCACTACTTGATCTCTAACAAAGCAAGTATCTTTATCATAATATGACTCACCATACATGGGAATTCTTAGAGGTTGGTGGGCGACCGCATGAACACTTTCTTGAGTTTGTTTCACCACCACGTCCACACTTGCTCGGAGTTGAGCAAGTTGTTGCATGAACTCATCATTGATCTTTTCTTACTCAAACTAATACTCACCGCACACGAGCTCCCGGTAGTAGCTCTCTACCTCTGGCCCCAAGCTCTATTGGTCTTAAATACTTGGTCCATCCTTCCCGCTATCCTTGTGAATGGTTGTTCTAAGAACATGCCTCCCATGATCGTATTGGCACACGCTTGACAATTCTCTTCAAGAGCCCAATAGAAAATCTCCACTAAGGCATCATCCACGATCTTATGGTCAAGAACCATTCTCAAACATATGGTGAACCTCTACTATGTTGTGCTAATAGAATCACCCGATAACTGCTCAAAGTTATTGATTTGGTCCTAAAGTTTGAGCTTCTTGACCTTGGAAACTATCTCTCCAAGAATGCTCTTTGAAAGTTTGTCCAACTGGTGATTGAGCTCTGTAGGAGTTCCAACAACCATATTGATGCAATACCAGTAAGAGATAGTGGGAACACACGTAACACCTCAGAATAGTTTTGAAGACTCTCAAAGACCATGAGTTATATGTAAAAATTTTGAAGTGTGAACTTTGGATTTTGGCTCAACTCTATGGCTATTTTGGGCCATATTGTCTCGGATGATGGTATTAGGATGGATATGCAAAAGACTAAAGCAGTTAAGAACTGGCCTACACCGACCACTCCGACTAACATAAAGAGTTTCTTTGGGTTGGCAGGCTATTACCGCAGAATTGTTGAAGGATTTTCTTCCCTATCCTCTCCATTGACTAGACTGACTAAGAAGAAGGTCAAGGTTCAATGATCTAATTAATGCAAGAAGAGCTTTCAAGAATTAAAAGCAAGGTTGACCACTGCACCAATGTTGACCCTGCTTGATGGAACAGAGGATTTTGTGATATATTGTGATGCATCTAGAGTTAGATTGGGCTTTGTGTTGATGCAGAGGGGAAAGCCTATCAGATAACTTAAGCTTCATGAGAGGAACTATCCAACTCATGATCTTGAGTTGCGAGCGGTGGTATTTGCACTTAAGATTTGGTGCCACTATTTGTATGGAATGCATATGGATGTGTTCACTGACTAGAAAATCTGCAGTATGTTTTTAGCATGAAAGAGCTCAACATATGGTAGAGAAGATGGTTGGAGTTGCTCAAGGATTATGACATGAGCATTCTCTACCACCCAGGTAAGGCTAAGATTGTTGTTGATGCTCTTAGCAGGTTATCTTTGGGTTGCACTGCCCAAGTGGAGGAAGGAAAGAAAGAGTTGGCTAAGGAAGTGCATAGATTGGCCTGATTGGGAGTGCAACTTGTGGAGAGTGATGAAGGTGGAATTAATGTTCAGATTATGTCTGCGTCATCTCTTGTGGCAAAGGTAAAAGAGAAGCAAGATCAAGATCCTTTCCTACTTCAGTTGAAGGAAGTTGTCCATACATAAAAGGTGATGGTTTTTCCAAAGGGAGAGATGATGTGTTGAGGTACTATAGTAAATTATATGTTCAAAATGTTAATCATGTTCGAGATAGAATTATGGACGAAGCTCACAACTCTAGGTATTCCATTCATTCTAGCGCTACCAAGATATACCATGACATGAGGGAAGTTTATTGGTGGAGTTGAATGAAGAAGGATATTGCTAAGTTTGTTTCTAGGTGTCCAAGTTATCAATAGGTTAACGTTGAGCATCAAAGGTCATGTGGATTGGCTCAAAACTTTGAGATTCATGAATGAAAGTGCGAGATGATCAATATGGACTTTATTACCGGCTTGTCGAGGTCTCGAAAGCAGCATGATCCAACATGGGTGATTGTGGATAAGGACTAAATCTGCTCACTTCTTGGTTGACGATGGACACTACAGAGGATTATGCCCGACTGTATATAAGAGAAATTCTCATATTGCATGGGGTTCCTGAAACGACCCCAAAAAATGCCTGAAAATGTACCTCTGAAGTGCTTGGAATCGCAATTTCCATATATCTCAAAATCCGTGCTTGATATCTAAAATTTGACTTATCAGGGGGCCAAATTATGTGGGAAACAGGTCTATCTCCGATTTTAGAGCAAACGAATCACAATTTCAAAATCAAAAATTTTTCTTATCCAGTGTTGATCTGCATGCCTAGCGCGACGCAGCTGGGGCGCGGACTAGTGTTATTTTTGCCTAGTTTCGTTGAGTCGGTCCAAGGCCTTTGGTTTTTGGGCCTAAGTCTTCTCATGCATGAAAAAACCTATACTTAGCCATATTTCACCTTCATATCATACAAGACATTCCCTAATACACTCTCAAACACTTAGACAAATATTTCACCCCAAATTTCAAGTCCCAAAACTCATTCAGATCTTAAGGATTTCACTCAAGCTTCAAGTATCCATTTCCAATCTTCATCAAGAATTCTCCAAAGCTAAGGTATGTGGGTTTCAACCATTGGGTCCTTTCTCCCATGGTGGCCAAGCTTTCTTTTCACATAAAATGCATGTTTCAAAGTTGATCTACTTATGGGTATTACTTACTATGAATTTGAATATGAACTATGTTGGGGTTTTGTGAAAGTGTGACTGTTTAAGTATGTTTTGAGCTATGAATCTTGGATATATCTTGAGATTTGATGAAGGGTTTGATGTATGTTACATGAGGGTATTATCAAGTGTTGGTGGGTGATTTTACATTAAGTTTTCATGCATGATTTCACTCTTGAATTGCATGGTTTTACACTAGCATTACACACCCACCAAGTGTTTGATAAAATATCCGGTTAATGTATCTTGAGTTGTTGAAGGCCTAATATTTGGCATATGAGTTAAGTGACTTTATGATGATGAAAGGAGGTTATGTATGTGTTGATTCCATGAGAAGTGTCCATTATGTTGTGTGTTGAGTCAATGAGAAGTATCTACTCTGTTGTGAGTTGACCATAACCAATTGAGGGGTGATGCCTCAATCATCTAGATTGGGTGGTAAGCCATCAACCAATTGAGGGGTTGGTACCTCAATCATCTCGGATGGGGGTGGTAAGCCATCAACCATTTGAGGGGTTGGTACCTCAATCACTACTAAGGGGTGATCTATCTTAGATTCCAAGTACTAAGTTGTTTGGTCTATGATGATGATCTATTCCTACTAATGTAATATGTTCCATGTATAAGCATATTTACTTCAAGTATCATTCATGTATGTCATATTGTTATATGTTCACCTATTGCCTAATTATGCATATTGATTATGATGCCTATCTATTGTTGCATGTCATCCTAAATACTTAGTACATTCAAACATACTAACGCATACTCTATGCCTATATGATGTTACCATGTCACACCCCACATCTTACACTACTAGAACAATTCAAATAAAGCATGACATGGTTTGGACAAATTGACGCTAATTTTCAA
>JAPFFP010045829.1:0-11382 GCA_026153255.1 Solanum medicagineum | reverse complement strand
AACTTTCTTTGAATCGCAAACCATGACATGACTAGCAGCCAGTAAATCAATGTCTGAGTTGTTCTAGTAACTCGTACACTGAACTTCAGAGAACCTATTTTCCACCAAGTCTACCCTCTATGCCACAAGTACAAACTATGGCCCATAAAACAATGTACAACTCATAACCACCTTCTTCAAAGCCAATGATGCTTAGAAAATTCCAGAATTCATCTCCTAGGTACTTTAACAGCTTCCAATGTGTGGGGCCTTACATTACCTTCATGCCCACCTAGACAAAACCCACCTCAATCCCTCTCACTGCTCTATGAAGTCCCATGGAATAATGATAAACATAATCATATGCATATAACATTCATAGCCTTTAAACATAACTTTTTCATAATAGGAGTAACTTGTTGCTACTAAAGTACATGCAAGGGTATGTGGTCAAACCAAATAATTGTCACGACCTAAGCCTAGGGCCTAGACATGAAATGATGAATGGGGAACCCGAGGGACCCGAAATAAGCCTCTTAACATATCATTACACAAACTCTATGTAGAGTCTAGGGTGGAGATACTACACTAGCTGGATCAGTTGGTAGACGCCCAGCACAATTTGGAGCCTAGCCTGATCAAGGCTGATGAGAACTCGGTGGCTTTCCAGCGAGCATAGGCTCCACCTTCGCAAAAATGATGTTCGCCCTGGCACCATCGCCTGAGGATTCTGAGATTGACACCACCACTGTGGCTACTACTACATAGGAGAGGCACCTACAACATAGTGTAGATGAGGAGGGGGGCTCATTATTGCTACTACCGCACGAGAGGCTACTACTGTAAAGACTCCTACAGAGTGCCTGGTCTATGTGTGTGCCACTTATGTACAGGCCATGGCACCACGGTTAGCACATGCTGAGGCGTACTTTACTCAGTTCTTTCAATAGATTAGGCCATATGTTTGGCAGGCTATCTGAGACTCAGACGGTCAAATGCAGGCATTCAAGGTTGCTGCTATTTAGGACCATATTTCTTTCGTGGATGCCCGCATCGACGCCTTCGAGGAGAAGATGCAAAAGATATTGGCTGAGGCCCAGCCTTCAGATTTGTCAGCCATGCAGATAGAGATCCAGCAACTCAAGGCTGAATTGATAGCTTCACCAACGACACCATTCACACTACCAAAGATGATATATCAAGTGCAGAGGCTTGATCTATTTGCTCTCGACGAGCCTACCCATTCTTCCCTCAGGAAAAGGCCTTTCACAGATGGGGACCCAAAGGATAGATGTGTATATGTGAGGATGTTAGAGAAGAGGGATCTCAAGCATAGCTTAAGAGAATTGATGCATGAGGAGGAGATTCGATGAGCTCGGGAGGAGGATTAGTGGAGGTGTATTGGCCCCTCTAAACAAAGTACTATTGTTGAGGAGACTACCTCGCAGGAGGGGATGGCCAGACTCAGCCATAGACCAGTGAGTAGGTGCCAAGGTATGTTTTTTCACCCATTTATTTGTTTGTTTTCCTTGATTTTATGCATTGGGGACAATGCAAATCTTTTTCGATGGGGAGTGGGTAGTTATAGGCCTCAGTTAAGTTTGAGTAGCTTATGGTCCATAACTACCAAAATTTTGATCCCGAGGTTTTCTTGGTTGTGCTCTTTTTCCTCGTGGATATTCAATTTTTGTTGAATCAGCACGTTTAAGATTTTAGTTAATATGTGTAGCATATAGTACTAATACTTATGGCATATAATATGTTTTTATGTTATGTTTTGAAAATTGATACCGATAAAAAATTTTGATTAGTGGTTATATAGTAACCATACATCTTTAGGTGTTTGACAATATCTGTTCTAATAAGTAAGGGTAAATTGATATGAGAAGCATGATATGTGAGTCTTTTGTTTACAATGTATGCAATGCCATTAGAGTGTGAGCTTATTTTGTTAGATTCATGTATTCAGTGCTAATTCAGTACTTGCTGTGTTAGTCTAAGTTAGATTGTACTTTTAATGTATTAGAAAGGGATCTTAGGTATTTGTTCTGGAACAGTCCACTTTAGCCTAAAAATAACTAACCAAATGATGTTATATCCCTTGTTCCAAATATTTGAGCCTTATATGTACCAGTTCTTTCTTAACACCTAATTAACCTAGCCGTATCTAGTGAAAAATCCTAAAATTGGACCTGGTCTTTCCTTCAGCATTGTGAACCTTGACCGAGGCAAATAGCCTAAGTTGAGGGTAGCTACCAAAAGTGGCCTGGTTTGGGGAAGAGATATTATGTACTTCACCACAAGCGAAAAGCCCAAGTTTATGGTGGCTGGTGTAAGGGTAAAATCACGAAAATAAGGGGGTGAGTTAGGAAGGAGGAGAAAAAGAAGAAAAATCATGTACCGGGTGCAAGAAAAATAAAAAATGCTTTAGATTGAGCTAAAAAGGAAAAAGAAGCATGAAAACAAGGCGAAAAGTTTACAAATGAGAAGAAAGCACTCGGAAAAGCTTAAACAAGGAAAATGTTGATTCATGGAGGGCCTTTAGTCGCTAATTTCCTAAAATATCATACCAAAGCCCCCTGAGCCTACATTACAAGCATTGAAAATCCTAAAGTGATCCTAGTGCAGTTAGTTGAAGGTGTGAGCCATGAGTATAGGGGCAAGCCTATGGTATTAGTCATCATGCATGAATATCTTTTGTGAGAGTTAGTGTTTTTGCCGAGTTCCAAGTTCAAACATGAAATCATAATTAAGTGTCTGATATGGGACTTCTTTCTGTGACGCCACTTGCATTGCATTATTAGCCTTTGATTGTTCATTGTTTGTGGACTGTTGATAACCTCTTGCTTGTCATCGTTATGTTGTCACATGCACCAAGTTGCATTGCTTTGCTAATAGCTATCTTATCCTATTTTAAAAAGTTGGTATGGGTATCTGAGTTTGAATTATGTGTGATATATGCCGTTAAGTTGATGTCTGTGTGTTTATTGTCTACATAGATTGAGTCGTCACTTGAGGATAAGAAACAATTTTAAGTTGAGGGTGTTGATATGCTGCCAAAATACAACACATTTGATGCTTAAAACTTAGGATTTTTGTGCGTTCTCAATGTGATATTTGTGGGTTTTATGTGTTTTTGCATTTAGATTGGAATACAGGTTGGCCATGATTTGGGGCAAAATTGCAAAAGATTGCTAGTTTTTGATGATTTAGAAGACCCTCTACAGATCATAGAGAATTTTACTAGTCGCACAGGAAGTTTCATGACAAATTCTAGTGAGGGATGAGTTCTGAAGATCAGCTCAACGAGACATGCATTCGAATAGTACAACATTGTACGAGTCATATCGATAGGTTTCGTGAGGATTTCCAGTGAAGGACAATTTGATGATCTTGAAGCCTACAAACATGAAGTATGAGTCATAAATCACTTCACGAGGCATAAAGTGGTATCATGGAAGCGAGTCCAAAATCCCATGAGTTGATTACGGGACCCTGAGTATGAGCCGTAGAAGACGCTATGAGTCGTAGAGACCTTTTGTAGAGTCCGCCTAACAATTTTTCTGTTTTACTTGGTTTTAATTATAACTACTATAAATAGTACTTTTAGGTTATTTTTCAGTAGAGGACGTCATTATTCGGTACTTTTGGGGTTTGTACTTGTAGAACTCAATACTTGATAGAGACGATTGTGCGAAAACACTTCTAGGTAAACTTGATCTTGAAGCTTGTGATCCTCATTCTTCTTAGGTTTTCTTGATCTTATTTCAATTGTGTAAGTATTTAGTTACGTTTTCTCAATTCATAATTTCTTCATCTACACACTGCATGAGCAGCTAAATCCACAACAAGGGTTGTGGGAACTATGAAGCACTAAAAATGTAAACCTGGAAAATTTACAATTCTGGGATTGGTATATGCACGTATATATCAATTCTCTTTGTTTAGTGGTGCCGAACATTAGAAACTGCCTAGTGTTACTGACTTGACCAAGAACGTAATGAATAGGAAAAGAGATTGATTAACAAGATTCTATTGATGTGCTCTCGTCAAATCAACTGAACAGGGCCAAGGGCAGATTGTATTGGGACTTTTAGCTAATTATTAGTATTTCACACTATTGAGATAGGCCAAGTATCATAGTGAAATTCACCTTTCTCTTGGGACAAAGTGTTTGGTGAACATAAATTACCTTTCTGCATGCTATACACTAGATAAGAGGGTTATCCAGTGATACTATGTTGAGAAATCATGGGGAACACAATACCCTAGTTACTCTCTATTATTGATTGTCTTTTGTTATAGTTGGTTTAGTTTATTTTCTTATTGATTACTCCAACCCCCCCCTCTTGGGGAATTGAGTTGGTTAACTATTTGAATTTCTTATTGGTGAATTTATCTTGAGTCTACGTATTCCTTGTGGGTTCGACCCTAACCTTGCTTAGGTTTTTATATCTTGAAAACGACTGTTTTATCCACTAAAATAGAGGTGTAACTTGGGCGATATTAGCTAGATCAGAATCTAAAATCGCAGTTTTCACGACAAAAAATCAAAGCAGAACTAAAGAAAATAATGTACAACAACAGTACCCACAACATATTAATGAAATCCCAAAACATGGAGTAATGAATACATTATCATCGAAAGTCCTGTGAATGAGTAAATACAACTATCTCAAATGAAAGATACAATGCTCTTTGATAATATCTAATATAGTATCTACAATAGGAAATGATAAAGGGAATCGCAAAAGAGTCACGGTGACTCAATGTCTTAGCCTCACCAGTAAGATCTAGATAGATGGAGAATAACTCTAGTAGAATGAATCAACTACCTTGTGTGGGTCCTTGTGGTTGATCTGTATAGATAAAACAAAGTAGGGGTGAGTAGATCGAAATGTACACAGTAGGTTCTACCGATTGGGCAAGTGATATCGAATAAGCATGTAATAACGAAAAATCCTATCACCTACAAGGAAAGGTTTACTGCACAATATTAACATGTATAAGAAAGTGTATGAATACAATGTATATGGTGGAATCACGACTGACTCTTATACCGATGTATACATCTATCGAGCTAAATCTACCTACCATAACCCATTTGGCTGTCATTAGACCATATAAAGAATATCTCAAGTGTCATGACGATCATTGGCACTGATGACACCTTAGTACACTCTGGCATTGGGAAAGAGGTCTCAGTATCACGACGGACTCTGGTGCCGATGATACCTCGACGGACTCTAGCGCTGGGAAAGAGATATAAGTTGATACATTTGTCTCAAGCCAATACAACATAGATAAAATGCATGCCATAAATCAAGATGTATAACAATATGGTATGCATTGATGGAGTCTTGCACTAGCAAATAGATCTCAAGTAATATGACTATCTCAATATCACACTCTCTTGCTGGAAAAATATGAAATATGAGATGTATCCTTGCCATTTCCCTAATATGACTACATATGTGCAATATGACATGATAATGATATGCATAGTAGCAATATCATTACAACGGCTATGTCTAGTGTGTCAAGTGCATCAACTAGTAATATAATGCCATCAGTAAGTCTCATTTCATAACCCTCTCGTCAATGATCAGAATGTCAATAAAACCAAACTCTTCAAGTCAAAAATATGCTCATATATATCAACTATATCACAATTATCATTAGTTTACCACATAACTCTCTCAATGGTATCACAAGTCTATATTATCACATTTATATCAAACATATCTCAATTCTCAAGATTTCATAGGTAGTGGATCCACATATAGCATCATGTAATGACACTCACCAAGGTGGAGTAAAGCCCATAAGGTGAGGAATAGTCTACCTTGGCAAGTAGATTACTCCTTCGATGTGGAGGAAACATCACAATTCCAAGTAATAGTCCACATGGTTGTATCATTAGTTATGGTCCTATTTCCATGTATATATGTACTCTAGGTTACGAAATGTTTTATAATTCTTCCATCCATGATTAAAAATGATACATTGATCCTTCATCATATTGAGCTTTGATTTCTTGTTATGATAATGCATATTGTTATTATGGTCTGATGTTTCCTAGTTGTATTTCATGCCTACATACTTAGTACATTCTAATATATTAACTTATACTCTTTTCCTACATGATCTAACCATGTAGTAATGGCCGATGGTACTAGCTAAACAGCCCCAAATAGTCTCAAACTTCTCTCTAAAATTCCCCATCCAGTTCACTCAAATTCCTTTGAAATCAAGCTTCCTCCATTGTAGACAAAGCTTCGAAAAGGATTTCACAAAGTTCTTCAATTTTCAAGGATCAAAGGTATGTGGGTTTCTTCATCAATGAGTTCTTCCATTCGTGGATTCCCAAAATCTGATTTACAAAATCCTTTAGGTTTTAATGTTGATTTCTTATAGGTTCTTCTTAATTACCCTATTAAGCATGAATGATGTTGAGATTCTTCATCAATTGCATGAAATTGCATAAGTTGATTTCAATAGTTTTAGTTATGATGTTATTTTATGAAATTTGAAGCTGTGAAAGTTATGTTGCTATGAGCTATTATGAGAATGATGATTATATGAGATGAATTACATGACTCCATGTCTAAAGTTCAAAAAAGATATGTATAATTATGGTGGCTTATTTAAGAATGATTTAAGTTGTTGATTTTCATTACGTTGATTCATTGTCCTCTTGAGTTACATGATTTAAAGTTGCAGGCATGATCCCACCCAATTATCATATCAAAGTTTCGAAGAGAGACAATATCTCTACAGTTGAGGGTTCAAGTACAAAGCTATTAATGTTTATGAAAGTTAAAGTTATGATCTTTTGAAAACCCCAAAGTTATGTTGATGTCAAGACCTAAGCCTGAGGCATAGAAGTGACACGGCCAATGAGGAATCCTAAGGGACCCCAAGCAAGCCTCTTAACATATTATTACACATCCTTGGTTGTGGAAGAAATTAAAAAAAGTAAGAGAATAGAGTTAAGGGCAAAGGGAATAAGGGAGTCTTTCATAGCTTAAAACATACAAAAGTCAAGAGAGACAAAGTTCATAGCATCATTATATAACATGTCCAATAAGACCTCTAAACTTAGAATTGAGAGGGGGCCAAGAGAACTTTCCTGGATCACCCTCATAGTCAAAAGCATACAATAAGATAAGGAGAGTCTTTGCAAACATAAGAACAAAAGATGTCGTCCCTGGAGTTGAGGACTCACCAAGCTTACTTGAAGAGATAGTACTAGCCACATGGAGGGAGATGATCAATTGGAGCTCCGGTTCATACATGGTAACATCATGTAGGCATAGAGCATTAGTATGTTTGAATATACTAAGTATGTAGGATGCAATGAAACAAGAGATAAGCAACATAATCACAATACATAAGTATAGGCAATGGATAAGTATAGTAATAATGTGGAATGTATGTATGATGCTTGAAGTAAAACATGCATATACAAAATGTATTACATATGTAGGAAAAGACCATCATAATTGACCAAGCAAACATAGTACTTGGACTCCAAGGTAGACCACCTCTTGGAAGTGATTGAGCAATCAAGCCCCCAATCTTTTCGTACCACCCCACCAATACACCTTCTTAAAGTTTCTATACATCTTTGTGAAACAAGGATGAATAGAGTAGGACAAATTATGTGCCTCTTTCAAAATCAAACCACTTAACCCATCAACATTAGGCACACACCACCTACCTTGGTATCTAAGGACACCATCTAAACTTTGAGAGAAAACCTTCACTTTACCATCCTTCACTGAAGCTTTGAATTCTAGCAAGGTGGGTTCAACATCTAGTTTGGAGTTGACCTCTTCAATCAAAGAAGATTCGGAACCATCAATTACCACCACACCTCCATTTTCAACTTCATTCAACCTAACTCCCAACCTAGCTAACCGATGAACTTTTCTAGCCATCATCAATATGAGCTACACTTTCCATGGACACTCTACTTAAAGCATCGGTCACAACATCAGCTTAGTCGGTATCATAGTGCACAAACATTGCATAATCCCCTAAGGAGTTCTACCTCAAATTAAGATCCTTTTGTGTGAACACATATCAGAGACTCTTGTGGTCAGTGAATATGTGTACATTAACCCTAAACAAATAACATCGCCATATTTTCAACGCAAATACCACGACTGCCAAATCAAGATCGTGGGTGTGATAATTATACTCATGCACCTTTATTTGTCGAGAAGCATATGCTTTGACCTTGCCACTTTGCATCAATACACGCCCCAACCTAACCCTTGAAGCATCACAATGAACACTGAAATCACCCCAAAAGTGCCCAAAAATGTACCTCGAAAATGACCAGAACGATAATTTCCATATATCTCAAAATTCAAGTGTGATATCGAAAATCTGACTTCACATTCTTGTTCGGGGGGAAAACTTGAGTGGGGAATGTTTCTAACCTTAATTATAGAGCAATTGTAGAGAAATTTGATTTTCCCAACTTTGCGCAAAACAATGTGGGTCCACGTTGGTACCGCGATGCGCCTCTATCATGGACCAGAGTTATTTTCGGCTAGTTTTGTTGTTTCGGTCCAAGGCTTTTGGGTGTTGGGCTTAAGCCTTTCCACACATAAAAATACCTATACTTAGCCTTATTTCACCCTCATATCATCCAAGACATTCCCAAATACTCTCCCAAATACTTAGACAATATTTCACCTCTAAATTTCAAATCCCTAGACTCAATACGAATCTAAGGATTTCACGAACGCTTCAAGTCTCCATCTCTAATATTCTTCAAGGATTCTCCATATGCAAAGGTATATGGATTTCATTCATGGGTTCCTTTCACCTATGATGCTCAAGCTTATTTTTACATTAAATTGCATGATTTAAAGTTGATTTACTTATGGGTGTTGCTCATTATGAATTTCAATGCACTCTATGTAGGGGTTTATGAAATTGTGATTATTTTAGCATGTTTTGAGCTATGGATCTAATATCTTTTGTGAGTTTTGATGTATATTCTTTGTGGTGTTACCAAGTATAGATTGATGGTTTTACATTGGATTTACTTGCATGTTTTCACTCTTGAATTGCATGGTTTTACACTAAGACTACATCCCCCCAATTGTTTGATAAAATGTCGGTTTATGATTCTTGAGTTGGTGAAGACCTAATGCTTGGCATATAAGATATATGAATTTATTATGATGAAAGTATGTTGAATATGTGTTAATTTCATGATAATCTTCTATAGTGTTACATGTTGACCATAACCTTGTTTAAGAGTTGGTACCTTGACCACTATGATGGAGGGTGTTAAGTCCATTAACCTTGTTGAGGGGTTGGTACCTTGATGACTTTAATGAAGGGTGTTAATTCTATTAACCTTGTTGAGGGGTTGATACCTTGACCCCTTTGATGGGGTGTTAAGTCCATTAACCTTGATGAGGGGTTGGTACCTTGACTACATTTATGGAGGGTGTTAAGTCCATTAACATTGTTGAGAGTTTGGTAGCTTGACCACTTTAATGGAGGGTGTTAAGTCCATTAACCTTGCTTATGGTTTGCTGATCTATTGTTGCATTGCATCATACATATTTAGTACATTCAAATGTACTAATTCATACTCTATGCCTACATGTTTCATGACCCAAGCCAAGGGACTAGACGTGACTGGCGAATGGAGAACTCGATGTAAGCTCAAATAAGTCTCGTAGCATATCATTGCATATTCTTGGTCGTGGAAGCAATAGAATACATTAAGAAATAGTAAATTGGGACAAACGGGGCTAAGGGAACATTTTCATATGATGATGAACAACAAGAGTCGATAGATTCAAAGCTCATAGTACGTCCAACAACTCCTCTACTAAATAGATAAGAGCGGGAGTCAAGACAAAGCAATCGAGATCACCCTCATAGCTTGAATAAACAATGAACCCTGAACCCTTGGTGCTAGAGTACAAACTCCTCGATAGGTTGATGGGTACAAACCCCCATCAAGGTTGGTGGATCGTCTCACCCTACCACCCTTGGTTCCTGATTGTAAACCCCCAATAGGTTGATGGGTACAACTCCACAACAAGGTCACCCAGCGTATAACCCCCCCATAGGGCATGGTCACATTCCAACACAATGTAGAGAGCAACATATACATACATTCATTTCATCATCATGTAGTCATTCAACTCATAAGACATGCATTAGACCTTCAATTCCTCAAGAAACCATTATCGGAAATTTTATCAAACACTTAGAGGGTGTGTAGTGCTAGTGTAAAATCATGCAATTCAAGAGTGAAATCATGCTAGAAAATCCAATGTAAAACCTTTAATAGATACTTGGTAACACCCTCAAACAATTTACATCAAAACCCTTCCCCAAATCTTACAATAGACCTTGTTCTCACAACCCCAAAGACAGCAAAATAGTCTCAATTTCATGAGTTTCAACATAGTGTGCAATGATTTTCATAATAAGATACACCCAATTGTAAATCAACTTGAAATCATGCAAATTAGAGTAAAAGGAAGCTTGTGTATCATGGGAGAAAGGAACCCATGAAAGAAACCCACATACCTTAGTTTGGAGATGAACTTGGTGAAGATTGGAGGTGGAGACTTGAAGCTTGAAGAAGAACTTTGAAGGAAATCCTTAGTTCCAGATGAGGGTTTGAAACTTGAATTTAGGAGTAAAAATTTAGGCTAAGTGTTTGAGTGAATATTGGGGAATTTTTAGGATGATATGAGGGTGAAAAAGGACTAAGTATAGGCATTTTCATGTTTGGGAACACTTAGGCCCAAGACATAAGAGTATTGGACTGAGTCAAAAGAATCAAACACTTTTTTAATATAGAGGCGCATTGTGGAAGTGATGCGGATTCCTATGTGGAATTTGTAATTGGAAATTTTTTCGAATTTTGATATGGTTTTTCTAAAATCGGGGTTAGACCCTCTTCCCCCTAATTTTGACCTCTTAAACAAGAATATGCAGTTGAATTTTTTATATCATGCACAGGTTTTAAGATATATGAAAATTATAGTTTTGGGAACTTTCAAGGCTCGTGTTTAGGCACTTTTTAAGGTCGTTTCAACATGATGTTACCTTGTAGGAACCAGAGCTTCATTTGGTTATCCTCCTCTTTCATGTGGCTAGTTCGATTATCTGTCAAGCTAGTTGGTGAGTCCTCTATTCCTGGGTTGTTGGTCTATATTTTTTATGCTATGTATTGACACTATCTTCTTTATTGCTACTTTGACTATGAGGGTAAGCCCAGTTGCTTGTCATGGCCCTCGCTAAGTATCTATGTTTAGAGGTGTTGTTAGACAACTTGTGTATTATGCTTGAGCTTTCACTTATCTATGCTATTTAAGTATTACTCTCTCTGTCTCTCCTGCTCCCTTAGTC
>JAPFFP010045828.1:0-11383 GCA_026153255.1 Solanum medicagineum | reverse complement strand
AACTTAAAATATCCACTCCAATTATGATTAAGCACCACGAACTTACTTAATTTAAATTACGCTATACTCGCCATAACCTTTCCAATAAAACGATTAACTTTGACTAATTAATTTACGGGGTCTAACATAAGATGATATATTTGATTTGTATCTCATAATATTTTAATGATGGTGAATTATTTATATTAAATGAATACTATTAGTATAAGAAGTGAAACTTAAAGAAGTTGGTGGCTTTTTTCTATGAATCAATGTACAAAAAGTCAATAACTTAAGGTGCAAAATACAAAACAAACAACTTTATGTCTAGAACTAAAAACCCCAAATTTATTTTTATTTGATTGTGAGAATAGAAACAAAGTTTATATTTCATTGTAATTAGTCTTTGATTTAGCAAAAAAAAAAGAAGAAGATAATAGTTATCAGGAGTGTTATTAATAACCTTACATGAAGTTTTTCTACTTGCCTTTTGACAGATCATGCAGTGTGAGGAACTCATCCTCAGAGAAAGTGTAAATAAGTATAAGCAATGGAAAATTTTTGAAGCACAGGAAGAATGCATTTCATATTTAAGATATTCTAGTTTTTCTTTTACTAAGAGTTAAAAATATAAAATCATACAATTTGTATGTCTATATTTTTGTAACGTTATGCAATATCATTTTTTATAGTTACTATGAAATTTAATATGAATATAATCAATTTGTATGTTTCATATGTGCACGTATTTGTATGTGTGTGTATATATGCACTTTTGTTGATCTAATTTGTGGTTATAATTAAAGTTTTAATAACTAGAATTGAAGGGAGCCTTGGAGTAATTGGTAAAGTTATTGTCATGTGACTAGAAGGACACAGGTTCAAACCTTGGTAACATCATCTGGCAGAAATATAAGGTAAGGCTACGTGCAATAGATTCTTGTAGTCGAGCCCTTCCCCTAAAATGCACCTGGCTTGCCTATATTTTTTTTAATAACTAGAATATCAATTAATGAAGAAAAAAATTTGATTGCTGAAAAGAGGTATAACAATCGGATATTTTTCATCGTTAAAGCTTTTTAACGACCGGATTTAATCTGGTCGCTAACCTTTTAACGACAGAGCTTTTAACGACCGACGAAGATCGAATTTTTATCGGTCGTTATTGACTAATAAAGACTAGATTTATACTTTCAGCGACAAAATTTTGCCTCGTTAAAGACCTATTTTCTTGTATTGTCGCTATGCATGTTTTGATCTATGAAACTATAATGTATTATGAGGTTTGATGAGGGATTTCAAGCTATCTTACATGAGGGTTTTACTATGTGTTGGTGGGTTGATTTACATTGAGTTTTCTCACATGATTTCCCTCTTGAATTGCATGTTTTTGAACTAGCATTACACACCGCCAAGTGTTTGATAAAATATCTTGACATGAATTCTTGAGTTATTGATGATCTATTGTATGGTTCACAAGCCAAGCGACTAAATGATTATTAAGGGAATGTATATATGTGTTGAATTGATGAAAAGTATCTATAGTATTGCAAGTTGACCACACCTTGTCGGGGGTGACATACCCAATCACCATGTTGAGGGGTTGACATGCCTCAACCACTATAACGGGGGTTGACATGCCCATCTACCTTGTTGAGGGGTATGTACCTTGACCACTATAGTAGGGGTTGACATGCCCATCTACCTTGTTGAGGGGTATGTACCTTGACCACTATGATGGGTGGTGACATGCCCATCTATTTTGATGAGGGATATGTACCTTCACCACTATGAAGGGGGGTGGCATGCCCATCTACCATGTTAACGGGTATGTACCTCAAGCACCTTCCAAAGGTGTGGTGATGTGCTGTCAAAATACAACACATGTGGTGCCTGAAACAAGGGATTTTGTGAGTTCTTAAAGCGACTTTTATGGTTTTGATATGTTTTTGTGGTAATCTTGCAGAAAAGTTAGGTTGGCATGATTTTGAAGAAAAGTTGCAAATTTTGCTGAAGCATAGGCGATACGAGCCCAGCTGCAAGTTGTAACTCAAGCTACGAGTCGTAGGGTGTGTCGTAGCAAGAAACAGAGACAAAAAATTAGAAATCTGCCAAGTGAAGGTCACTCCTACGAGGACATCCTACGAGTCGTAAGACACACTATGGCTCATATAGGTGGACTCGTTGCAAGAATCAGAGAGCAAAAATATTGGAACAAGAACTGAAGGCCAAGACTACGAGAGGAACATACGGGCATAGCTCAAGCAACGGCTCGTACCTATGGGTCATACTAGTTTAGTCCAAAATGCAGAGAACTTGATACGAGACCCCGACTATGACTCGTAGGTCATCTTACGAGTCGTACCTGCGAGACTTACCAGCTGCCAGCTGTCTTTTCTGTGTAAATTTTAGGGTTATTTTGTAAATACTATATATAGTTTAAGTTAGGTTTTTAGAAGAGAGTTGGACGAGGAGACATTCTACAAGCACTTTTGAATCTTTCCTTAGTTTTTAGAGTAGTTTATTGTTCTCTCTAGGAAAACCCTTTTTAGGGATTGCAAATCTTACCTTTGTACTCGTTGTTGATCAATCAAGCCTGTGGGTTTGCAACTTGTGGTGCCTACATTCTTCATTGTTGTTGGTAAAACTCTCATTTATGTCTTTTATGTGCATTTTTGCGCTTGTTTTGTCTTAGCCATGAGTAGCTAAGAACCCACAACTTGGGGTTGTGGGAACCATGGGTAGTCGACTTGAGATAACCTAGGTTTATTGCATTTCTATGATTGGGGTTTCCATGTATTATCTATTTCCCTTCATTGTGATTGATGTTTGGTGGTGGCCAACACCAAACCCCACCTACTATCACGATCCCGACCAAGGTAGTGAAGAATAGGAAAAGGGAAGTAGATGATAGAATTCGATCGATGTCTTCTCGTCTAATCAACCGAACCTGACCAAGGGGAGGTTGACTTGGACAATTGATAATGGTTACTTGGCACACCATGGTTGCCGACTAAGCGCCATGGTGAAATTTGGCCTTCACCTTCCCAAGAGGGATAGAAGAACCTAAGTTACCATCCTACATGCTAATCTTCAATTGTGGTTATGTTACCTAGGGTACTCGTGTCAACGACCCATGGGGAACACAATTACCAAGTTGTCCCTAAAATTAAGCGTTTTCTCGCACAGTTGTATAGTCATAATTTTACTTTTGTTTTTGAATCACAACAACCCCCATTTACAGATTTTAGTTATTGATGCTTGAAACGATTAGTAGTGAAGTCTTGTAGTCAAGCCCCGTATTCCCTGTGGACTCAACCCTGACCTTTGGTTAGGCTAATTGCTGACAATGATCGCTTTTTTATTGGAGCATGAACATCAGAACTTGTCAAAAATTATAGCACCTTTGCTGGGGAATACAGCTAGGTTTTGATTTGATTTAACTATTAGTTACTTCTAGTATTGATTTCTAGAGTCTCGTGTACTTTACTTTTGTTTTTGTTTTGGTTATTTGATTTCATTTGCAGGGTATACTAGGTTGTATGTCCAACACAAGGAGCCAAGACAATCCCTTAGTTCCACTCAATTTGGAGATCCATCGACTACCAAGAAGAATGACTCAAGTGAATGAGGATATCGAGGTTGAGGAGGATATTAATACAAATGAGGATATGGGAAGAGAGGAGAATCCACAGCAAAAGGGTAACAGGCCATAACTCAGGGACTTCAAGGAAAACGCTTATGGATGGAATCAATATCGATTGAAACCTATGGCTATGGACGTTACTGGTGCTATAGTACTGCCTCCTTTGCCGGTAGATACTAAGTTCACGATATCGAGTGGATTGCTCCAAATGCTCTAAAACCACAGATTATTCACAGGGATACCTTCGGAGGATGCCACCATCATCTTCAAAATGTGGTGTTTGTTTGAAAGAGTGTAATGTGGACACAAAATCTTTCTCTTGATGTTGTTGGTTTAACAGTGTTTCCACTATCATTGACTTGCAATGCAGTTGTATAATTTTCCAAGCTTCCTCTGGGTACTATCACAAGTTGGCTGAGCTTCAAAGAGTATTCCTTGAAAGATATTTCCCAAGATCTAAGAAGTTGAAGCTCAAGGAGCAAATCAACAACTTTGAGCGATTGCCGGGTGATTCTATTAGCACAATATGTGAAAGGTTTATTAAATTCTTAAGGATGGTCCCTGATCACAAAGTTGTTGATGATGCCTTGGTTGAGATTTTCTATTAGGCACTTGATGAGAATAGTCAAGCTTGCACCGACACGATTATGGGAGGCATGTTCCTAGATCAACCTTTTGCATTGATAGCCGCAAGGATGGAGCAAGAGGTCAAAACAAATAGAGCATGGGGTCAATTAAAGTGGGGTGCGATGAAACCTTCTTGTGCGTTCAACACCAAAAATGAGAAAACAAAGGTGAACAAAGAGATCATGGAACAACTTGCTCAACTTCGCACAAGTATGGACTTGGTTTTAAAGCAAAACCTAGCAAGTGTCAAATCAGTCACCTACCAATCTCCGAAGGCTCCTATCAATGATGATCCATACTTTGATGAGGATGCATGTTTTGTAAGCAACCAAGTGGCGGGTTTCCAGAACAACCCTCAAGGGTCCAATTCGGACTATTGGAGGCAAGGGTCCAGGAATCAAGGTCGGAACCTCAACCGTTATGGGATGTATAGAGAGAACCGGGATGGATACTATAGAGAGAGAGAGAGAGAGTGCTAGACGCCGAGTGGTGAAGAAGAGAAGGATACAAGAATGGTCCCTATGTGCCTCCTCACAACCGTGATGCCAGGTCAAGCAACTCCAGGATTGAAGAGATCTTCGAAAAGTTGTTGAAGCAAGCTGACCACCAAGATGAGACTTTAAAGGGAATGAAAGCGGATATTTCAAGTATTAACCAGAAAATAGAGTCTCACTTGGTGGCTATTAAGAAACTAGAGAAACAATTCAGGCTAGTTTCTTCACAATTGAACCAATACCAAAAGGGCACCCTACCGAGTAATACAGTTCAAAACCCAAAGAACTAAGCGCATTACATGGCAGAGATGACTCGGAGAGGTAAAAGCTCTGTGAACCCCCCTATGCCAAAGGTGGAAAATGGGAACCACAAGAAGAGAATTAATGAGGGAACTAGGCATGCAACACATAAGAGAAACCCAAGAAGTATAAAACCTTTCCGGGGCCCCCTCTTCCTTTTCCTCAAAGGCTTAGGAAGAGAAAGGAGGAAGGTTATTTTGAACAGTTCTTGGTAATGCTCAGGAAGTAATCAGTCGGTATCCCTTTAATGGAAGCCCTTGAGAGGATGCTGGGACATGCCAAATGGATGAAAGACCTAGTCAAGAAGAAGCTAAAAGAGAGCCAAGACCTCTCCAAAAATATTCAATGTTATAGTTCTATCACTACAAAGTCGTTAGTCCAAAAGCGCGAAGACCCGAGTGCATTCACCATACCATGCACTATAGGAGAACTAGCATTTGCTAAAGCACTACGTGATTTGGGGGCTAGCATTAATTTAATGCCTCTTTCCATATTCAAAAAACTCAGTTTGGGGAGCCTTGTTCCTACAAAGATGTGGTTGTTGATGGCAGACAGAACAGTTAAAAAGCCTGTGAGGATCTTTTATGATGTGTTGGTAAAGGTAGACAAATTTATATTTTTCGCAGATTTTGTTATACTTGACTGTGAGGTTGATTTTGCAGTTCCGATCATTTTGGGAAGACCTTTCTTAGCCACAGGTCAAGCATTAGTAGATACGGAAAAGAGTCTACTCACTTTCAAGTTAGGTGAAGAAGCAATGGTGTTTCAAATAGGTCAGCACGACGGAAAGAGTTCTGAGTTCCAAGTCATATCAATGATTTCAACGGATACGGATGATGAAGCCGAGATTCCGGTAAAATTGAGGCTCGGGGTTGGTCTATTGGCAGTCGTATTGATGAACTTTCATGGTGACAACATTACTGATTATGAGGAAATAGTAAATGCTCTTGGGGTGTCATTTGGGTCGAAGCTACAAGAAAGGTTGGAGTTGGACTTATGCAACAGGGAGATGCCACCTACAAAGCCCTCTGTACAAGTTCCACCAGAGTTAGAGTTAAAGGCATTACCATCACATCTGAAGTATTCATACTTGGGAGAGAATAATACATTACCTATCATTATTGTAGCAAATTTAAGTGAAGCTCAACAAAAGCCCTAGTCTCAGTTCTCAAGCAGTACAACAGAGCTATTGGGTGAACAATTGCAGACATCATTGGCATACCTCCTAGGATATACACTCATAGATTTAGCTAGTCAAAGATTGCAAACCGCGTATTGAGCATCAAAGGCAGTTGAACCCCCCAATGTAAGAGGTTGTGAGGACAGAAATCATCAAATGGTTAGATGCAGGAGTAATCTACCCAATTGCTGACAGTGAGTTGGTGAGTCCAGTGCAATGTGTTCCAGAGAAGGGAGGTATCACAGTGGTACCCAATGCAAAGAATGAGTTGATCCCCATGAGACCAATCACCGATTGGAGAGTGTGCATGGATTATAGAAAATTAAATGCTTCCATCGATAAGGATCATTTTCCTATGCCTTTCATGGATCAGATGCTCGATAGACTGGCAGACAAGGGATGGTATTGTTTCCTTGACGGGTATTCCGGGTATAATCAAATTGTTATTGCGCCTGAGGATCAACAGAAGACAACATTCACATGCCCCTATGGTACCTTTGTTGCTTGTCCTCAAGCAATGACTCAATCTAAGTAGACAATGAGAAATACACAGTAGCTACACTAATGGCATATACAAGAACTCCTTTGATTCAGGTACCCAACTACCATTTTGAAAAACAGGAATGCAAGGTTATTAAGAAAAACCAGAACATAATGAGATACCAGGAAATCCAACTATGACAAGCTAAGGAGCATCAACTGTCGACAATCACTGGTATAGTCATATACTACTCAAGTAGTGCAAATTCTCTCAATAGAAAGAAATCCCTCATACTTACTCAAAAAAAGCATTTAGAATTTAGAGACTGAGGAAGCATTCTCACTCTCATAATTGAAATTCATGTATACTGACTGACACCATAAGCTTGCCTCTATACTCATCTTCTGGCTTGGTGAATAAGTGGATTTGGATCACTTAGGACTTATGGGCTTGTAACATAGGTCCATGGGGCTTTGATATGGCCTTGTAGGCAAATAGTGACTAAAATCTATCCTTGAACCATGTTCACCAACACTTTTTACTTTCATAACCCAACCTTTTTCAATAAATCCACTCTTATTCTCCTGTTTCAAACTTTTTCTCGAGTGCTTTCTTTCTATTTTCAGCTTTGCCTTATTTCTGAACACAATTCTTGCTACTTTTTCTCAATTCAAGGCACTTTTGTTTTTCTTTTTCTTCACTCGGCTCATGATTTTTCATTTCTTCTTTATTTCCCAACTAACCACCCCATTTTCATTACTTTACCACATTAAGGGCCATCCTCAACTTTGGCTTTTAGCCTGAGGTTAAATACACAATATCTATTCCTCAAACCAGGGGCACAACTTGTTGCCACCCTCAACTTCGGGTTTTAGCCTCAATTAAGGTTCACATGTCCAAGGATAGACTAGGGCCAATATCAAGGTATTTCATCAAATAAGGTTAAGCTAGTAAGGTGTAAAGAAAGAATGAGTAAATGATAAGCTCAAAAATTTGGAACAAGTGATTCTCACTCATTTGGTGGGTAATTTTAGGCTAAAAGTGGGTTCACACAAAGAACAGAGGCCTAAGATCATTTCCATATCAACCACATCGCCAAACCAATCTTAGAGTACTAAGGTAAGTTCTGAGTCCATACAAGATGCATGAATGCAGCAAAATAAGCTCACAACATGTATGGAATTGCATCCATAATCAAGCATGGACTCACAAGCCATGCTTTTAGCCTCAGTTTACCTTTTCAATATCAGAAAAAACATTGCCAGATACTCAAAAATGTATAAATGCATCAATAACCACAATCTCAAAACTTTTGAGGGTATCCATTTTTTCATCAAAACTTTAAGACTATCTAAAGATTATATATATGCCAACACATAACACTACTATAAATTTACACATTATCTACACTACCTAAACATGCGTATTCAACAGAAAAGTAAATATCCACAAGGAAAAAGAATCAAGGCAAGAAAACCTTGGGATCAAAAATAGGGGAAGTTATGGACTTGAGGCTACTCAGGCTTCACCTTAATCCATAACTTCCCACACTCCACTAAAATAGGATACTTTGTCCTCAAAGTAAAGACAATAATGAAAACAAACATGATAATAAAGAAATATATACATCATTCATTAAAAGAAACAAAAATTAAAATCCAAAATATAAGTAAAAATAACATCCAACACAAAAATATTTAAACACATCCAAAAACCAACATAATAAAAAGATTGTCTATAATAGCACAAAGTATCCATAATGACAAAATAAGGACTGGGGTCAAAAGAAATCAAACATCATGGTGCATCAAGCACCGATCTCTAGCTGATTCGTGGGGTCGTGAGGCACTATCTCCTCCACAGCAGTACCGGACCTACCCTCTCCATGTGGGGTATGCTGCTCTCGATCTCACTGAATAGCCGCCAATAATAGCAACTCCTACACCACTGCCTCTGGTATGGGCTCCTCCTCTGGTCTCGGCCTCTTCTGAGTTGGCTCTGGATCATCATCTTGCTCAAGGGGCCTCTTCCCACTATCGTCCGTCCGTTCAGCTAGCCAATCAAATGCCTCATCACCAAGTGGTGCTACCTCCAGGACTGCAACAGGAGTTTCCAACATCTGCCATAAATCAACCTTAAACTGGGCCAACTCCTCAGTCACAATGCTCATGTTAGCAGGCCGAGCTCCCTCAAGTCTCCGCTGGACTCTCGCCTCGAAGGCATCTACTCGTGCATCCACCGCCCTAACTCTCTCATCAACTAAATCATGAGAAAATGTCTTCATCCGATCCTCGAAGTCCCGTACGGTCCGGTCAACCCAATGTCTAACCCATGCAGATAGAGCCTGAAGTCTGGACTCTGCAATAGCCACCCTACATAATAATGCCTGAAAAGCAATAGCAGAAGTAAGAGAATCAACCTGTAATGAAGTTGTTGCTGGTGTCAGGGTATTAGAGGATGGTGGACTCAATCTCCACAGCTGGCATGGGCTCTATAGCAACTGAAGTAGTGCTGGTAGCAGCTGGAGATGCATTCTGAGTCAGAGGCTCTACTGGAATGGCTCTGAAATAGGAGGAGCTGCTTATGGTAAGGCCACCGGGTTCTCATCAGCCTTTATCAGGCTGGGATCCATGGTGCGGTATCCTCTATGTGCTGGTCCCAGTGGCAGTCAATAGGAACACCTGCTGCACTGCACAACCGATTACTCAAAACAGTAAATGGCAGTGAGGTGTTCGTCTGGACAACAGTTTCATAGATCTGCTTCGAGATAATCCAGGCCTAGTCTATCTCATAACTAGCTAAGATGTTGGCTAATAGTATAGCCCACTCCAAAGTGATCACATTATCCGTGAATATGGGCCGAATACGCCAATGGGTAATGGAGCACCAAAACTTGGCCCGGAAAGAGAGGTGAGCCTTCAATATAGGATCAACGTGGTTTGTAACCCGCGTTAACTCAAAGCCCTCCTCACAAACCTGGCTCGCAATCCATCGTAAAAGCTCTGTCCTGGCCCCGACGTCCTTCCCAGTCACCACTTTTCTCATCTTGTCAATCCTCCCATCATATTCTGCAATAGACTGAGGAGCTCTATAAGTGGGTCCAAACTGGGTCCGTCGAATAGTCTCCTCCGAAATAGGAACTCTCCTACCTCGGACTGGCACCACCCGTAGCCTCGGCTGCACCATTGGCTTTTTTGTTCTTTGGTAGCCCTCAGCGGAGTGTAGCAAGATATGCTGCGTAGAACACACGAACTACGAAGGAGGCGTACTTGCCCAGCTACTGCATGGTCCATCGCAGCCCATGTCTATCTAACTCTGCATCAAACCCAGGCACTTTATATAACCCCGAGTCGTTTAGTCTCGATTCTTCGTGAAATTGCCACACCAGTTTGCCTTGTCCCTTGGGTTCTAAACCCTGATCATATATCTCCTTCATCCCTGGGAAACACCATCTGCGGTCGGCCGGGAGTTGAGACTAGACTTCTTCCTGCTGGGTTTAGGAGATGCTCTCAGACTCCGATTCTGACTCAGAGTGTGAGGGGTTCATCTGTGGAAGGCTGCTATCCAACCCTTCCCCGTTACCCTGTTGTTCCTCCTCTTCAGACTGGGAAAAACTGCTAACTTTCATGGGAATTTGTGCCGCAAGTACCCATCCTCGCAAATGCTCAGTCTCAGAGGATTCATCAATCAACCTCCGTTGGAAAGTTTGAATTGCACTTTTATCCTTTGGAGGCATTTTATCTGCAAACCCACCACATAGCAATGTATAAGTTTCAAGATGTTTGATCAAACAAGTCATATAACAAAGAATCAATACATGCAAACACTGAAACACAGAAACAAAATAAAACAGAAGGTAGTCAGGGTTCAAGGGTAGCTGGATCGATTCAGTATGATAATGACCATAGAGACAAATTTATGTCGAATTGCTTTAGGTAAAGGCACCAAATCATTCGCTTAGGGATTGTCCAGAGCAGAGGGCTACACTTACCACCCTAGAGCTAGTTAGGTCAGCTTCTACAATAGGTGGCAAGGGTAGAAGTTAGGACCATGGTCGCCAAGATGATCAGTATGGGAACCAACAAGGTTATCAGCAGGGTGCCAGAGAGCCCGCTAGGGGCGGTAGAGTCGAGGGTAGCAGTAATATTCAAGGAGGAGGTCATCAAGGCCAATGTTATGCCACACCAGCACGGGCCGAGGCTGAGGCTTCTGATGAAACCATCATAGGTATGATTACGGTATGCTAACAGCTAGCTTCAACCTTGTTTGACCCTAGTTCTACATTTTCTTATGTTTCTGTATATTATGTTTCTCACTTGGGTGTGATTCCCGAGCCACTTTCTTCTTTTCTTCAGGTATCAAGCCTAGTTGGGGATTCTCTTATAGTAGATTGGGTATGTAGGGATTGTGTGGTCACTCTCTGGGGTTTTGATACTTGGGTTGACTTGATACTTCTGGATATGCTTGATTTTGATCTTATTCTGGGAATGGATTGGTTGGCCCCACATCATGCTGTGTTAGATTATTAATTATGCCAATACTGTTACCTTAGCGATACTAGGGATGTCCCTAGTGGTTCAGCAGGGGTCGTGAGTCGGGTTCCGACAGGTATTATATCATATGTTCAAGCCCAAAGATTGATATCAGTCGAGTGCTCAGCTTATTTGGATCATGTG